>JAOBYE010731017.1:0-40102 GCA_025403585.1 Parazoanthus swiftii | reverse complement strand
TCATATCATATCATATCATATCATATCATATCATATCATATCATATCATATCATATCACATCACATCACATCATATCGTATCGTATCATATCATATCATATCATAATAACAAAATATAAAATATATATACCATCAACTTCAACTTACCCTATATCCATCAATATTCTTCTCTTTAGCGAGACGATCCCACAGGACGGTTGCTGCCTTGCGGTGGTCATCATACAAAACACGCACATTTTTTGGTGCTTGTGATGGAGCTGTTAAAATAATCACATGTAGAAATGTTGAGAGGCGCGGGTCACAATAAACCATAAACCACAAGAACAAAAGACGACACAAAAGAACTAACTCTAAATAGTGAATTGAAGCAACATAACTTGACAGAGCTGAATAACTCCAAGAGAAGAAAATATCAATTTTTGGATCAATTGAGCAACTGCATCCTTATTAACATAGTATTTAAAAAACAGTTTGTGAGAGTTGCATGATTTAAAGATTAAGGCTGCTACAATGTGAGAAATGTCTAAAATTCCTTTTGTCGTAAGACGTTACACGAGCTGATCTTATATTAACATTCAATGGAAGAATGAAGTTGAACGAAACTGAAAAATTGCTGCTCACCAGATTTAAGGTCAAACACTTCCACCAGTGGCGGCCCTCGTCCCACTCCATTTCTAGCTAAAACAGTGACCTGGTAACTAGCCAAAGTATCAAGCTTCTTTAGCACAAAATATCTGCTTTTCCTCAGTTTTTTGACCTCTCTTTCTTGTGGTAGTTTCCTATAAGTGAGCTCATACTCGAAGACGTATCCGTTGGGTCGTGTCGGCGCGTCCCACTCCATTAGAGCATAACTTGCGTTCTGCACATTTAGAGTGATGGAATCTGGGGGATCAGGTACTGTCAATATAAAAATAAATTAGTTCTACTGAAACGCGTTGCTTTAGCGTCACATAATCGGTAGTTCTAAAATTCATCTACAATCCATTTTAATCCATTTTGAAATCAGGTGATTCCTACAGCCTGATCGGTTTCTAACAGCAGCTATTTCAGACTGATTAATACCACACCTACAAAAAATACTGGCTTCCGATTGATTGCTTGACTAATGAACTTTTTCTATTGACCGTGCAAGTAATTCGTTATAGTACATAAGCAGTTTAAACCTAAATTTGCACTGACATACGAGAACTTCATTTTCTTGAAAAATTCGAAAATGGTAGAACATGTTTTGAAAGGTTGCAAAAAATTCTTTAGTCTTCAGCAACATTCGGAAGGTCTTCAGGAACGTTCGTATAAAAGTTTGAAACTCTTCAGAAAATCTTCGGAAAGTGCTCAGAAAATTTTGTAAAGTTTTTCTTGAGAATTTCCAAATATATTTGGAAAATCGTCGAAAAATTTTGGGAAATTCTTGGGAAATAAAGTTATCATTTTTGTAACAGGAAATTCCACTTAAGTTCTCAAAGAACCAACGAAAATGCCACTTTGACGAAAGTGAAATTTTCATCAAGCACTCGTGATGTTTTTCTTTAGTTCATCTCGCACAGTGGCGTTTTCTACACAAATCACAAAATTTTGCGTCTATCGAGAACGAACTGAAAATGACAACAACAATGGCAACAATGACAGCAAAAATAACATTGACATCGACGGCAATATAAATGGCAATAACATTAATAGGGCAACAATGATAGTGACTCACAACAACAACGACATTACGAACAACAACAAAAATGTGCAACGTCAACAAAACGGATGTTTTGAACTTCATGTCTTGCAATTTTATTCTGAAACCATACTTTGTTATTACAAATTGCGCTCTCGCTACACGACCGTGCATTTTTGTAATCATTCAAACATTTCACACACATTGCACACCATTTAGCTCGATTATCGTTGTAAAATGAGTGCAGACAAGAATTGGATTTTAGTTACTAACAAGTTCCCTCCGAAGCATTCAAGGGATTTCGTTTCACGCTGATCGCTATATAATTTAAGAAATTTCTCCTGGTTAGTAAAGCGGTGTAGACAGCAACAAAAGAGATGAAGTGATTTTGTCCTGGAGAGGGCCGGGGTTGGGAACAAGAAATGCTCTTGTTTTAAGTGTTGCTACCAGTCTTTTCTTTTAGCCTAGAATAGTCTGAGTGGACCTGCCCCCCGAACGTCCCCCTTTATCTATTTTTAAGTAGTTGTAATGAAACTTGTTAGGAACAATAATTGGACCACAAGGTACAAATTGGTAAACCAACTTGTCACCAATTTATGATGATGTCGTCTTGGCCATCATTTGTCAGTAAAAGTTTAACGTTATGACGCCTCAAGTCACTTCGGCAATCTTCCTCAGTTATAGACCATTTGAAATGAGTTTGTCTTTAGCCAGAATCAACTCCGTTTTAAAACATCGTTAGGTTCATTACTCTCTTGCAAACAACAATGGTATCTAGTTGCAGCATTCAAAAAATATTAATCGCTTTTGGCAGCTTTCACGATTTGGCGCTTGCACAAAGCAGGCAAAATTTCGACATTACATTGCAAGCATTTGACTCGTCGTCTGCTTTTTTTCTTAGCTTTTCTTTTCCCAACCCGTTAAACGATGAAACGCGGGCTCTAGGAAGGTAATTGGATTTCTACGAGGACCGCTGACTTACTTGTTTCAGGCATTCTGAGAGGGCCAATGATGCTACTCGGAGGTCCATTTCCCCGGCTGTTGAACGCAATCACCTGGAACCTGTACGACGTAAAGGGCCGCAGTTTGAGAGACGTCGATGTGCCAACTGAGTCTTTGAAATGTGCTGTACTTGGTTTTGTTATCGACGGATCGCTCCAGAAGTACACCTACGAGCAGACCACAAATGTGTAAAGGAAAGTATACATAGTGTAAGCACATTAATTGCTTGCAGTTGCAAATCTATACGAAACCGTTACCTAAAAGACAATCATTCACGATCACAATCATCGCACAACATCTGCACTCACAAAAATTAGTAGTCACAGATAGTGTAACAGCAAATCGTTCTTTTTAGATCAGACACAACACAGCTATAAACCCAGTTACAGCAGTTGTCACAAGCTTAGTCACAATTACAGTTTAACTTACCGTTGTAGTCGCATTCAATTTGCAGTCACAAACACAGCAACAATAAAAAGGTCATCCACACAACACACTCAGTGTTACCAAGCCTCATTCACAATACAGTAAAAAGTATGCGGTTATTAGAATGTAGACGATTGTTCTATTCAGACTCTATTCACTGACCTTGTATCCAAGCAGTTTTCCCCCAGTGAACTCACGTTTATTCGGTAAACCTGTCCAGCTTACGAACGCAGACATAGAAGAAGTAATACGCACTTTGAGATTCGTAGGTTTGCCAATTGGAACTGTAAAGCAAACAACAACTTCGCCTTTATCTCTCTTATAAAATAATAGCAGAAGGTTTTACTAGTATGGACATTTCTTATTTGCATTACTTGTAAAGACTGTGTATCTAGCTATCTGACAATCACATAGCCTAAATAGTTATGACCGTTTTTAGAAACAACATAACAAACAAAAATAACAAGAACAATACTTAAAGAGCTCAAATAAACATGATGTTTTTTAGTCTTGGTTAGTCACCTAAACTGTAGGCGATTTTTTGAAAAAACTGACAGTTGACCTAAGAAGACAACAAAAGTAATTTGTTTTATGCTTCTGATAATTTTCTTCCTTCCTCCTATCTCTCTCTGTCTCTGTCTGTTTGTCTGTGTCTAACTGTGTCTGTCTGTCTGTCTGTCTGTCTCTGTCTGTTTGTCTGTCTCTTAATTTTGTTTGTGGTGAACATAAATGTTCCACTTACGTGTCTCCCCCGAGTAACCATAAACAACGGGACTCTTGGGCCCAGCCCCCTGGCTATTCACAGCTTGAATCTGAAACTCGTACTTGGCAAAGAACTCAGTTCCCCTTATTACGAACATATTGGTATTTCGCGGCACCTGGTTAAGTTGCATGCTCTGTGAGCTGTTTGCACGGCGGTGATACAAAAAATAATGGATTCCAGGACCATTTTGGTTGACTGGTGATAATGGCTGTGGTAACAAAACCAAAAAAAAGGAAAAATGTTACCATCATTTATTCATGGAATAACAAAGTCTAAACTGGCTGAAAAAGACCAAACATTTTGTATACTTTGATAGCACTTTATTGAGAAACGAACTCTCAACGAATTCAAAAGCAATTGCTAGAAAAACGTCGAAGTATGCCTTCATGATCGCATTTTACACTCTGATGTAAAAAGTTGACATTTTTGGTTTATAGTCGAAAAAATACTTTACCTCCCAAAATATTTCCAAAGTTGATGGACTTGTTCCAAGACTTGTGATATTGTTTGGGTAAGTAACTGGAGCTGCAAAATAAGAAATACAAAAAAGGTTACTTTACTTTGTTCTGTTTTAACTGATAGGATAAAGATAAAACGAGAAGTATACAAACTTAAGTTATAGGTGTTTTTTTTTTTGCTGTTGTGAGCGACAAAAAGTACACAAACAGATTTAGAGTTAAGGTTAAAAATAGGCAGAATAAGAATTACTGCAACAGGTTTCAGTTCTGGTTTTAGCTTAGTGGTTTACAATATAACAACACTAAAAATTGGTAGTTTCTCAACCTGAAAAGATTAGAAGAAGAAAAATAAACCTTTGAAGCCGTCGAGGATTAATGAAAAGGTTCCTCTTAAATATGACAAAGATAGTGTAGCAACAAAGACAAGGTCAAAGAGGACATTGACATCAACTGTTACGTTGGCGTTAACAGAACACTGGCACTGATACTAGCAACGAAGGTAACATTGATGAGGGTATTGACAAAAACAAACATAGTGCCATGGAAAGGACTTGCTCGTATATCAAAGACGAGGACAAGTCGAAAATACAGGAATGATGACGAGACAAGTACGAGCACAATGACAGGCATCAACACAACAGCAACAATGACGACAAAGACAACAACAACGGCAAAAGTTGTAACAAAACTTCAACAATAACCACAACACAATAAACACAACAATAATAATGATAATGATGATGGCAACAACAACGACAGTGACAACAACATTCACATTTACAAGAACAACGACAGTTAAACGCAAGCACAAAGACAACGACAATAACGGAAACGTCAACAAGGACAACAACAATAATAGTGACAAAAACGTTGAAAACCCCAACAAAGGCGACACTGATAAAACAACGACAGTGACATTTTAGTCAACACTGACCCGCTGGGGGAGTCTTAATAATAGACGAGGAAGCGCTGTATGTACTGTTTCCGACTCCGTTCATTGCCCTCAATCGAAACTTGTACTCCACCCACGGAGACAAAACCAGCTCAGTCCTTGTGGCCCAAGCGCCATTGTCAACAGTTTTGAAGTACGTCCATTTTCCAGGGTTGAAAGTCGTAGCGTATTCAACAAATATTTTCTTAATGGGGCTGTTGTTGTTTCTGCCAGGAGACCAGGTGATATTAACTCGATTTCTTGTGATGTCGCCAAGCCTGACGTTGGTTGGACGGTCAGGAGGACCTGAATAGCGAGTTAAAATTGGTAATTGGTTATTTATTTTAAGCCCTTAAACAATCACACCAAACAACAGACGTGTAACTTGCAATAGAAAATGCAATATAATCAGTAAATAAATCAGTTTTGTTTTTAACACTATTATTAATTCTATTAAGATTATGATTTCTAATATTGATATGTATATAAACTCGTTCTTGATGTACCTTGAACAGTCACTAACGCATGCGCACTGTCCATCGCGTTCGTCCCGGAAGCAGTTACGTGACATGTGTACACCCCTCCGTCCATGTAGCCCACCTTGACGATACTTAGGAATCCCGTCTTGTTCTTTTTGCCCACAGTATATCTGGGATTGCGTGGCAGTTTCATAAAAGATTTCTTCCATTCAAAAATAACTTCAATAATGCTACTAGTGGTGGACACCCCGCAAGTTAGCCTAATGTCCTGGCCAATGTTGACAGTAATGCTAGAGGGAGGTCGCGTGATCGCCGTTTCATCTGAAACATCAGAAGGAATAGAGTCCATTAAAGATAGTCGAATACAGTCCAGTTGCAATTACAAGATGACAACAGTACTGATACTGCTGTGGTCCACTTTTATTTGCTATCTAGATAATAAGTTACATAAAAGTGTCACCCTTTTTAATCGCTCTTTGAATCAAAAACTTTTAAACGGTTTTAGAAACGTATTTGATATAATATATAATATAGAAACATATATAATATAATATTATATATTATAATATTATATATTATAATTTAATATCATATCATATCATATCATATCATGTCATATACTAAACTATACTATACTAAACTTTGCTATATTATACTCTACTATACTATACGATACGATACGATACTATACTATACTATACTATACTATACTATACTATACTATACTATACTATACTATACTATACTATACTATACTATACGATACTATACTATACTATACTATACTATGCAATATACGAAAGTAATGAGACCACCTACTGTGAACTGTCAGTTTTCCACTCCTTGAGGACCTGCCCAGCCGGTTGGTCACTTCACAAGTATATCGTCCGCTATCTCTGATAGTGACATTCCTAATTTCCAGGTTTCCATTTGGTAACACACGGAATCTTCTTCTGCTGTGTATCTTCTTCAGCGAACTTTTCTTCCAACTCACGACTGGCTTAGGGTTTCCAGTTGGGTTGCAGTACAATTGCACTGTTGTACCAACTAGTGCATTCGTAGTGGTCAGCGGACTTCTGCTGCCCTTACCAAAACCGGCTGGAGTTTCTGCAATAAAAACAAAATATAAATTTGAGCTTCTTTTGCACCCCAAAATGCTGCAACATAGACAAACGTTGCCATTTGGTTTTAATCACGAGACATAGCTCTGTACCTGCGTATGAGCATGCAGAAAACGTTTAACTATTTAACGTTGTTATTATCAAACTTTCCATAAAATCTCCTGAAATTTTCCTGTCCTCCCTTTCTTGCTTTCAAAAACATTATGACACCTCCCCTTTTCTTGCCGACCCCTCTAGCATAACTGATAATGAATGGTTCGGAATGTATTTTGTGTCATAAGAAACACTAGCTGTATTTAAATGGTTGAGTAGTTTGATGTGTTCAACAGTGAAGCTTATATCAAAACATATAGGTTTAGTTTTGTTGACACTATTTTGGTACCTTCGTAACAAGCTCTAAGCTATAGGTACGCATTTACAATACAAGGCACATTTTCGAGTAATCACACGCCCCCAAGGCAAGAATTGGTATATTCTTGAAGGAACAACAATTTTATTGACCCCACATTGTTTCTCAGTTTTCGGCTGAGCTTTCGGCTCAACTGGAGCCTTGTTTACAGTGATGTAGTTGCTGTGTGATGAGGTCACGTGATCTTTGACCTGATTCCCAGATAGTTTGGAGTCTACTTGATGTAGGAATTAAAACTCTTTATCATCACCAAGATAATAATCGCGACGAAAAATGAAAAGAAAAACGGTGGACACACCTTGACTTAGTGTCTTAAGACTCCAGTAACAAATTGTTGCTGTTGTTGATGATGACGTTTCTATAACAATTTGAAAAGATTTAAACTTACCCTGCACTCCCTGTACTCTAAGCTCCATGTCAGAATAAAGTTCACCGTGTTTATTTCTCGCAACACACTGATACATTCCACTCTGCGCGTGGCCCAGCCTCGAGATTGTTAGATTTCCACCAGTAAAACTGTACCTGGAAGAGCTCCCGATAAGATCACCGTTGTAGAACCACTCATAACTAACAGAGGGAATGCCAGACGCCTTGCACGGAATCGTGACTGAACTCTTCAGACCAGCTGACAAGTCCTTTGGTTTTACGATCCACTCGGGTTTGGCTGGAAAGAAAAACATTGCTGGAATGTAAAGTTGTGTTTTGATGATAATTATGATAACACAATGATGATAATCGTGGTGCTAATAATGACCGTTATTATTTATCATGATGCTGTTGCTGACGATGACGATGACGATGACGATGATGGTGATGACGATGATGATGATGATGATGATGATGATGATGATGGTGATCGTAAAGGTTATGGGGATGGTGATAGTAATGGCAACTGCGATGACGACGGCAATGGCGAAAGTGTGTCGATGCGGCGATAAAGGTGATGTTGGTGAAGTGACTGTGATGAAGATGATGGTAGTGGTCATATATTAACGATGATGGTAATGGCGATGACGGCATTGATCATATAATGATGGTGATGGCGATGATGATGGTAGTGATCATATGTTAACGATCATGACTGTGATAAGGATGGTGGTAGTGATTATTTATTAATGGTTGTGGTGTTGATGATGATGACGATGATGATAGCGGTAATGGCAGTGATAATGATAAAGATGTCGATAAGAATAATGATGGTTGTGGCGATGGTGACAAGACACCCACCTTCCATTGTGACGTAAGTGGTCCGAGTTGTGAATCTCCCCGAGGGGTCAGTAGCTTTGCACTTATACTTCCCAGCATCCACCCGTGTGAAGCGCTTGATCACCAGTTTGCGGGCATTCCCGTCCAGTTTACCCAGCTGAACATGCAGACCTCGTTTTCTTAGTGTTATTCGAGGGACGGGACTTAGTAGAAACAAAGAGACCTTTTATTAATTAACTGATTTTTTAGTTAGTTAATTAATTGGTTAGAAAAGAGTAGAAATGATTTGTATTATTCGTTCAGACTTTTCAACCAATTGACGATATCCCATAAAAAAACCATTAATTTTGCTTGTCTTGAAAAACTGGTGTCTTTGATTTAGTTGTTTCTAAAACCTCGAACTGAAATTGCAAATTGGCATAAAAGTTGAAATCCCTTAGGTTTGAATATATCTAGCAAGACAAACATACTATAAATAAAATAGAAAGCGCTGAAGTCACTTACAAGCCGTAGACAATGCACTCGAGAACAAACGCTTCTCCTTTGATAGCTGTTCTTCTTTGTGAAAACTTCTCAGATATTCGAGGTGGCATACTGGTTAGTAATGGAGCTAAGAAATTAAGAAAAGCACCGTATTATTACTGAATATTGGGTTTGGAACACAAACTAACTTTAACAATTTCATTGGACTTTCAAAATAAAGAAAAACAACAAAACACACACACACAAATACATACATACAACAAACTGAATCCACTAATTGAGGTTGCTCTAAACTCATTTTAAAATAAGTTGGAAATAAAATGGTTAAAGGTCTTAACCGGTGGGAGCAGCAGAAGCAACCGATTGTTCGAACGTGGGATGGAAAGCGCTTTCCAGGATATTCAGAGTTAGTTAACCGGATTTCCCACGAGTTATTAAACAAGCTATGTGTTCTTAGATGAAAAATACCTTATTTACAGTGTAGTATGTTCCTTGGATAGTTTTAACCATTTCAAACACATGGCAATCGGCGGATTGTACTGATTCAAGAACGAATACGGGTGGGGCCACAGATCCAGGCCGGTATTCAGATCCCTGAGCCAGTACGCGTTGTCCTAAGTCAACCTACCCTTACTAACACTGACTGAAATTGTTCGTGTGACATGTTTGTCCAATAAGCCATTGCTAACTGTGCACGAATAATCCCCGGCGTCAGACGTCCGCAGGTAAGCGAAGTGTAGATCATCATTGGAACTTAATGTGTAATGAGATGACTGGGGCAAACGCACTTTACCCCCCGGTGCCGTCGGATCCACCCTGGACCAGTTAACTGTTCCATCGGGAAATGAATCCGGGGGCATGCAGCGAAGAACAAAGTATTCACCCTCGGTCTTAGCGACTAACCAGTCTGTTGTTGTGAACTTGTTCAGGTCTGCAAAGATATAAAGATAAAATGACTGCGTTCCTTTGCAACAGCGACCGCGGTAAAACCCTGGTTAAACCTGGTAAATCTTGATGAAGTAGACACTCTCCGTTTTAAATATTAGCATTTACCAGAAAAACTCGGCCCGTCAATCCCGAGAAAACTATGCTTTCTCGGCATGAAAGCCTGATAAAGTTTTATCGTATAAACCAGGAAAGCTTGGTAAAGCGAGCATTCCTAGTTTAAACGATGCGATGTTTTACTGTGGAAAACTTGGTCTCGGTGGGGTTTCGTGAAAAGGTGAGCACGGTAGCTTTACTTAATCCGGTCTTTCTCGGCTTTTCTTGGGCTCCAGCTAACCAGTGTGTGAGAACAAACAAAATCAAGAACATGAACAAAAACTGTTCCTCAAACCTGCCAAAATAGATTGTTTCAAACACTCTTTCTCAATTCGAATTGTATAACATTGGAACAATTCTGCCAGCGGAAATCACTGAATTCATTGGTCTAAACAATTTTAACAGAACACTGAAGGATTTTTTAGAAACTTATATATATAATTATATATATTTTACTATTCCTATTTTCATTTTGTGTTTATTTGTCTGTGTCTGTGTCTGTGTGTGTTTGGTTTTTCTAAAGGGGTGGATACAAGACTAAAAGGGGCTATAACCTCATATGACTTTCTTTCAAAATGCACTTTTCCACCTTAATCATGGAATTCAATTTGCAATGAACAAACACGTATTGTGTGTTTGATACAAGAACCTTAGATTAGTACAGAAGACTATAGTAAGGTAGAACAATACTATCAATTTGAGTTTGTCGGATTAATTTCTAGTAATATTGAAGATAAGAATAACGTTTTGTTAAGCTTAAAACTTTAAACATATCAAGAGAAATGAAAACAGCCAGGCATAAGTTAAGTAAATTATCACAAGATTGTCATCGCTAGTATCATTACTATCAATAGGAACCTTATAGCTTAAGAACGTCAACGAATTTTTAACTTTCTGTTTTCCCTTCCTTGTTTGTATAAATCTTTTTTTGTTTTTGTGTGAACATGTGATGTGCATGTGAAAAAATAATAGAAGCTCTATTTTTGCAACTGCACAAAAACTGAAATGATTTATATTTTGTTGTTCATATTATCTCTAAAACCACAAAACTGGGCTTTTTACGTTCTTCTTTCAAAAGACGGCAATGGAAAGGCGTCCAGCTGGTTGAATTCTTACGTAATGTTGTTATGTTCTGTAATTAAAATAGGTTGTTTTGTATTTTACGTTGATGATCGCGACCTTATTGCCTAAGTTCTCAAGTCTTTTCTTTGTTTCAACTTACATGGAAACCTCACAGTTGCAACACTGCTCAACACAGCGCCCCTTTTGTTAGCAACCAGACACTGGTAGGAGCCCTCGTCACGCTGTTTATAGGCTGACGTTACATACAGTGACCCGTCTTTGGTCAGCTGTAAGTCGTTATTGCCTCTCAGGTTGACCTCCCTATTGTCGCGAAACCACCTCACCGTGTTTGATTTGGACGTGATACACAGTACTGTGAAATGTCTGTTTGTTACAATAACATCTTTGGGCTGGACGATAATGATTGGTTTGGACGTGCATCCTGTAACAAAGCAACATCCGGAATGAGGTGGAAAAGCAAACAACATCTCAATAAAGATCATCAGCACATCAACTGGTTTTGTTAGACAAACCCCAAATATTTTCAAAACTATGTTGAGTTTATGCTAGCCTCCTATCAATAACGCGTCACTAATCACACCCCCCTTAACATCCAAGTTGCTTCGCGACAACTGTTTGTTGACAGAGAAAGGTCATTAAGTATAGTATAAAGCTACATTCGGCTGAAAAGGTATTAAAAACTTGAAAGAAAAATTACCATTGTAGCAAAATGTTCAGTTGTTTTAAAATGAACTTATTTTCGATTCACGTCGGTTGGCAAGCCTGCCGGAACCCTCGTTTTTTGTTTAACTTGTAAATCGTATGAGAGGGGAATGGGGCAGGATGGGGGAAGGAAGCGCAAAGTCAAAGAATGCAAGAGAACAAAAAATTTGGTAAGATCAGTAACAAGGAGCTGAAGGAGTAAGAAGAAGTACTAGGACAGAAAACGGTCGACACGAGCAAAAGAAAAACGACCATTCATTTTGTTTGTCTATAACAACGCTTCCCATTTGTCGGGTCTCAGCTCTCAAATGAAACGCGACAACTAGCGAAACTAGTTTCAGCCAGTCAGACTGACTCTGCTCATAAAAAAAACGGCGGGAACATGCCGAGTCTCGTTGGGAAGCGTTGCCCGTGCCCCCCTGATCTTGTCCAGCGCTAATTAAAACATCGTGTGACCAAAGGATGGAAAGCACAATGAGTTATTGATATTGTTTGTTTCTCGAAACTATAACGATTACAATTGACTTTAAGTTGAATTAAAGTTTAGAAATGCAAGAAACCAAGATACTAACCCACCAAGCAGACGCTCTGCCAGATCAGAATGAAGATGAAGTTTACAAGAGGCGCACATCTGACCATCCTGTTACCATGATATGGTATCTGTGAAACAGTGTTTGAATTATTACTGTAAAGGTTATTATTATCTATCGTTTGTAACATTATAATAACACATTAACCAACAAAAATATGCGTATACAAACAGATCCAGGGAGGGGGACTTGGTTTGCGCTCGGGATCCCGACTGTCCAAGCACAAGTCCACCGGGCCCTTTGATCCCCTTCTCGTCCAATTTCCTCGGGGTCTCGGGTATATAGGTATAGTGACACATACTATATCAATGACGTCTTGTTGGAAAAACAACTGACTCATTAACATAGTAAGCTAAAGAGGGATAGTTCTACAGTGTTTTAAAAGACTTTCAGTTTTCTTTCCTTATATTTTCTGAATTTTCTCTGTTCAGGACCTTTTCTTGCAACAAACGTAAACCAGTTAATTGTCTCTGTCTAACCTCTTGCTACAATAGTTGGCTTGTAACATATATTCTACACTTATTTTCCTTCTTTACGTTCGCAAATGTTGTAACTATTGATAAAAATAAAAATATTATATTTATTTTATATTGTATTGTATTGCATTGTATTATAAATATGTCACTGATAACAAAGAATGAAAGACTTATTCTTACGTTGTAGAACTATATTTTTCAATAAACGCATGCATAATTTATGTTTGAAAAAAACGTTTTGTAGAAACAAATTATCTAATTGTGTGTTGAAAGTAAACGATTTTTCTGCACAGACACAAATTTTTATGAAAATTTGTGTTTGATTGTGTTTGATAACTCATTCTTTATTCAAAACCATAAGACATAAACGCTGTTACTACAGTTTTATACGACAAAAACGAGATGATGCCAAACTTTGGGGGTAAGGGTCGGTCACCGAGGGGTGAAAATTGTAAGGGTTAGACTGAGTATCCTGGACCCAATCCCAGCCCTTACCGTGTAGAAACAGTGTACTAATAAGCGTAACCCTTTCGTTTTTCGCTTTCCAAATTACACCCTTAAATCTACTTGGAGTAAAAATGCGTGGGATATATTCATATTATTATTTATTAAAGACTGTCATATTAAAAAATAGACATATTAGTAGTTTATTCCAAAAAAAAGCCTGGACAATAATTGATAGAATACGTTGGAGTTAATCTATGTTCAATGTGGAAGTTTTGAAGTTTATAAGATAGTTGAAAACTGACTTCCTTGTACTGAAAAGGCCGGAATAGTACTACGTGAGCCCTTCAAAAATTGTCAAAACAGTTACAATTTGCCTTTGTAGAATATTTTGTTATCTATACAAACACGTCGTTCCTTAAAATAGTAATAAGTATTGTTTGTTAAACAAATCCTATCTGTTCCGTACGTAATCAGATTCAATTGCATTCTGTTCTGCTGGCTAACAAATGCGATTGTAATTAATTGTCATACAATTGTTTTGCACTGAGCAAAAAAAATTCTCAACCATTTTGTTATTCAAGCAAATTATCTTTGCCTAATCACAAACGTAAACAGAGCTATAAAAAATTAAACGCTTGCTTAGGTAAAATTTTCAAAGCGAACACGTTTTGCCCATTTTCTTGTTTATGGATGTATTAAATGAAATACAAAATCTGCACTAAGTTATTCTGGCCAAAATGTCTAGTATGTATTATGTTTGCGGTAACAGGAAGTTCTTCCTTTACGGCTCCAAGCATTTGGTAAGAGTTTGAAACCAAATGTGGGATCGGCTTACTTTTTACAGCGTTAGCGGGGCTAATTTGTTTGATTTTTCATCACAATTAAAGAGTTCAATTCCACGGACAGACACCTATTCATAAGTATTGTTGTAAGAATTATGTCAAAATATAGACTAAATGAAGTTCATTTTTAACTTGTTTTTATTAAGGGCTTTTAAGTTAAAGTCTTCTGCAGGCATGCTTGTATAGAATATGCAACACGATGCTGCGGTCGCAAAATCAGTCAATATTGGTCAATACGGGTTGAAACGTTAATGTTCCTATAAAATGAGTTTAATAAACCGCAGACACGTTTCGACATGTTGTCCTTGAGGTGGATTCTTTCAAACTGTGGTCACTCGAATTTGTACCGACACTGCCGGAGTTTAGTTAGTAAAACTTTAATGATTTCTCACTCCTGAATTAGAAATCCAGTTCTCTGTGGTAAGTTGATGTTGCACCGGTACGTCACCGTTTCAAGACAAAAGACGTACAAATCAGATCCTACTTTGTCTTTCTACCGTGAAACAAAGTCTGCTGTGAATGAGCTCCATTGTTTTGTCCCTGTTGTTGCGTAAAATTCTATAAAACAGTTAGAACTTAAGTGTGTTTTCACTCGTTTCTTGTCGACACTCAATAGAAATCTTAAGACTTGCATCGAACGCTGTTTTGACACTTCATTATAGAAATCACAACAGCAGAAGCGATTTCTTTATCAAGTCATCCTCTTCAACCAAGAATTATAGTCGCTTTGCTAAAGTTTGCTGTCGAGTTGCGCAATTTAACTTACAATGAAAAGAAAACATTCATAGAAACGGCTAACATAGTTGTAAAGATATGCAAAAGTTTTGACAAGCAGATAAGAAAAAAATGTTTGAAATACTAATTAAAGTTTCTGACAAACAAACTTACTCTTTTCAAATCGTAACCAATCTCCTTATCAAATATCTCTATAAGCTGTGATTTACTTTAACTTTCGTATTGTTTTCAAAAAAAGAAACTGCAATCGAACTGGATCTTACGAGGAGAGCGAAAATTTTACACACAAGCAGTTATTAAGACCACTAAAGAGTAAGAAATACTTTACCTGAAGCTCAAGAACGCTTGCTATTCAATTTGGGAACGATTGGCAATGACCTCCGTCGAACACGAATTGCAGATTTAAAACCGCAGAAAGATTGTTTGTAATCCTGTGCCCTATCTAATCCCAACAAGACAACCATGCCCTAAAATTATCCATCCTTCCTTGATCGGCAAGCAGGTGCAAACACAGATCGGTTAATATGTTTTCAAAATTAAAAATGTACCCTGTAGCGACGATTTACATACGAAGGAGTTCTGATTGGCTAAATTTAAGAATACGTGTGAGTTTCATTGTGTCGCCTTTCTTGTTTAACACACGGCTAGTGCCTAGTGAACTAATTATCAACAGTAGCACTTCAGTGTCCCATCTGATCGATTCGTGTTTTTGATTTCATTTTCACACTTCATAAGAAGACACAGTTGTCAAAAATCCACATGCTGTTGATTTCCGATCTTTTTGTCGGGCTAAACTGTGTGATACAGCACAGAATCGTTTGCTATGTTCGAAAATCTTCAGTTCTTGTTTACCCAGTTTTAGATTAATATCCTTCCCTTTCGTAAATATTCAGCCTACGTAATATGAAAGGCTTTGCATACAAACGCAAAGCTTTGGTTACGTTGACAGAAATCACAAAGAGATGTTGCCTGTTGCAAAAACGACGATTATAGTTTATATTTTGAAAAGCGCAAATATAGATACACACACCTTTAATAGGAACACATTTAGCATGCAGCGCGTAGTGTTTTGCGGCCAGAAAATACCTCAGCAAACTAGCATTGCAAATAATGACAAATTTCTCTCAACCGAACTGAAGTTCTTAAAAGTACTTATTATTTGTACGTTTTTGTTCATGAAACATAATGTGCGTGTCGACATCTTTCTCGTGAGCGACACTTATATCAAGGTGGTTGCTCTGGCGGTTTGAATAGAGGAAGTGAGCTCCATAAAGCAGTTAGTTTGTATTTGAAAGTGGCGGTTCAAGTTTTTAAATTTCAAGTTAAGTATTCCATTTCAATACCTTAAACCTTTAGGGGGGAAAATGTGTAATGGCGTTATTAAGGGTGTCGAAAAACAAATCAAGTTAGCATTTTCAAAAAGTTAATAACCGTCTGTGACGTTTTAAACCTTGCGGTTTCTCGAACATTTAAGTCATTTCGTGATCAAATCGCAGCCGGTTTCCAAAGTTACGCAGATTGACGTCGACGAGAAACAGTGAACCGTGAAAGTTAAGCAGACTTGTGCCGAAAATATATTCAATGTTGTCTATTTTTACCGCATACCTGCCTCCAAGCGTCAGTTAAGTTATCTGCTGCAAGCAAAAGTCAGTTTCTATTTAAAGTTACTCTAGGTTTCTCTCGGCTGAAACCGTTATTTTCATCTACTATAAAACTAATTGGAGACTTGTTTTACCTGAGTTTTTGAAGTAATCTGGGCGATGCGCGTGATTTCCTGACTCAATGCGGTGTGTGGTGTCAGTCTACTGCTAAACAAGCTCGTATGGAATGGAAGAGGGTTCACTAGTCTAGTATCATGTGGTGACTGGTCGGTGACTCACTCTTAGCGTAGTACATTCCTTTGTCAGAGTGCATTGTTCGCCAACCCACCCACCTATGTCGTTTCAAAACAGGTGCTGTTTTGTTCGGTTTTCAACTTGGCGTGGTAGCGTGGTCTGCCCTTTGCCTTTGGGGTCGGAAACCAGCTGTCATTCCAAAGCGGTTACAAAATCCCTATGCTGAAGATCAGACCATTTGCGGATTTTCTTTACTGGTTAAGAACCGCATGCGTGAGAGAGTAGCTCAATAACGATGTCCGTCCTTGTAATATAATTGTTGCCTCGATGTTGGTTGTTGCATGCAGAAAGGGTGATTAACCAACCAGAAGTGGATAAACTGAGAGCTGTTATTCGTTTAAGACTCGTTAACAGAAAAACTAATATAATTCCGGAAGGGAGGAGAATGTCGTATACTGAATAAAATGAACTGTTTTCAATCCTCAGTGTTTGAAGAGCAATGGTTCATAAACCGGGGATAATAGAAGAGATCTTTCAAAACAGTCAGTCACACTTCATGACTTTGTCCTCTATTCATGGTCGCGTGCGCCACCCAGCGTTGAAATGATTAAAAGTGCCTAGAATTTATCCTTCCAAGTATCCTACATAGTTACTAATTACCAGCCAATGTCTCAAACAAATCATCTTTTAGAATCAATAGATCCAAAGCTTACAAAAGATTTTCAATGAACAATTCAGATACTTTATACTTATTTGCCTTTTGGCGCAAGAATTAGATGTGCAGATGAATGATAACCTTTCTTCGAGTTATGCCACGTTCAGTGTTAGACATAGCCAAGAATTTGACGCGAAATGAAACAAATTGCTAAGAACTAGTTCAGTGAATTGTGAACCACAGACCAGGATTCATGGGCAAAATAAAATTTTAGTTAAGCAATCGCGAAACTTTTGCATTCAGGTGCTAAACACAGCTTTGTCTACGATTAGCAACATCGTGATTCAAAGACGTGTTAATTTGTAGTCATTCTACACAATTTATCAAGACAACAACGGTTCGGTGGGATGAACAAGATTGTTGTAAAGCAATTAAGTTTCAATTTCAACTCATTTAATTTTCGGAATAGTATTCTTGGAAAGAAAAAAGCATGTGTTTCTGATTCTTTGTTTCATTTGCTTGGTAAACATGACCCTGCTTTTGATTTTCCATCGAATTGAAAATAGACAAAGCGCCCGGCAATATAAAAGTGAATAGATTGTTTAGCCAATTTTAGATACATCTGTTATTTCCAGCTGTTCCCGCGAAACCAAAACAAGGTAGATTTTGAAAAAGCATGTTCATATTCCGATAGCTGAGTTGTTGACAGCATGGGGAGTTTTCGAAAGGCAATTATCACCTCCACGCGCCCTCATTGTTCAGTTCTCGAGCTACACTATTAAGCCCCGGCACTAAACTCCAGCTGAAATGCTTGAAATGAGGTATATTATTAGAAGAAAGCTTTTGTGATTTAAAAACACGCCAGTCGCGAGCAGTGAGAGCCAAAATAGTTTTCGTCGCTATCTTCATTTTGAAACTGATATCTGAACCAATTAAGATGCATTTTTGACAAGTTACCGAAAAGGTGCTCGTTGGTCTTGAAGATAAGTACGTTTGCAGAGCTAAAGTGCTGTATTGTAACAAATTTATGTAACCGAAAGTACTAGTAAATGAATCTGCTTCCTTCCGCACTGTTCTAAACTCTAAGGGTATAAAATCCATACTACAGGTGGCAAGTCTACAAGGAAGCGGATAATTCATTAATTGCCACAGGAAAAATTAATAGCTTTCAATGCATGGAATTCCTCGTTCAAACCAATAATCGGAAGTCGTTCTAATTTTGAAACCTTTATCGGCAACGAATTCCCCTTTAAAAATGGGTCACTATTTGATTCGTTATCGATGCTGTTACACTAAACAAAACCGTGCACTGAATGGTGTACAAGTTTGGCACGCGACTTGTGCGAATATACTGGTGGGAAAAGTTATATTTACAAAAAAAAATGTAATAGAAATCTCGGCAGTGACTTTTTAAATTACTTGATGGACCAGTAAGTTGAATTCCACCCGCTTTTTCTGTCTATTAATTCAACTGAACTCAAGGCGCCATTAGTAAGCCGAAAACATTCACTTAGTTCAACGTTCGCATTGACCGCAAATAATTATCTTTTGTCCTGTTAGTGTTATGCAAAATTTGATTTTATAAATCTGTGTACAATAACAAACTGAATTCGGTGTAATTTCGCACAGCAAAATGTAAGAGAAAACTGAAATCATCGCACGAAAATGTTTGGTAACCGCGGTTTGTGTATGGACCGGGCGCAAAAAATTAGCATTGCTGAAGACAAGGACGTGTGAGGTTACCATAGTTAAATATCAGACCAGTGGGAAATCTGCTCTAAAATTATCGACCGTAAACAATGACCACGCGATAGAGTCGGCTTCAGAAACAACGAACCAAACTTTCAAGTCAACGCTGTAGCGAGAAGCAGTAAATCTTTGGCAGGATTCATTCACAACCTGGTAACTTTATCAAGCTCAGCTCGCCTCAAGCTTTAGGAATTTATTCGAGATAATTTTTAATACCGCTTGTATTAACATAAGCTAATTACAAATATAGAGACAAAGAAGTTGCGTAAAACGAAAGAACCTGTGGATTTGAGTTCTAAAAGGCGCTGATGAGAAATAAAGCTGCTACACAGATTGTAGTGCTTCATGTTTATAGAGCTAAGGGGAAAAAGAGCCCTGTATAAGTACATTGTTAAGAGAATATTCGAGCTAACAAGTTAAAGTTACATATTGAATGCCTCTTGAACATTGTCAATATAATTAAACACGAAAAAAGGTATTTGATTGAATTTCACACTACATATAGAAGACCGTGTTTGATGTTTGAGATACCAGTGAGCAAATAAGAAAACCAACGGCCTACCTTTGAGGTGATTTGAGATCTTAAAGGTTACCGCAAGCATAATTCGACGAACACATGGCCTAAACTGCGGAGAAGCATTTCATAGTTCGCCCTGGAGGAAATGAAACATCCCACACTAATTTAGTGATTTACTCTCGTTTTGTTCTCATTTGATTGACAAGCGATGTCAGCCCGTTGATAAAAGTCAACTTTCAAGGTGCATTTCCCATGTGATGTGTTTTTGTTATAGAATTAGAGTCTTTTCTTTGAAGCTTCGTCAATTCAAAGCCATAGAAGCGTTAAGAGAAAAGCGCTTTTCTATCAAAACAAGATGTTTCTAAAAAGAAGGTTCATGAATTTTTTATGAAAAATTCGAAATTAATGGTTAGTTAAAACACAGTTCCAAGTTATATTGAACAACGAATGGGATATGGTTGAAACTTGACAAGTTTTACTACTGCTCCAATTAAGTTGTTAGTGGGATTTTGTCAGAAAGATCCCATTACTTAACAGTCGCACGATAAAATCTTTGTTTTGACCCAAGAATTGAGGATGGCATTTGGTCAACCAGCTTGCGCTCTCCCAGATCGGAACTTCTAAGGGCTTTCTCGAGAATTGATCACATGTGATATTTCCGCAAGAAGCCTTTAAAAAGCTATTAATGCCAAACACAAGCATCTTCAAGTCACTGGCTGTAAGAAAAGTGCTCATTCGCTGCTGTTATTCGTGCGAAAAACGGAAATCTTCGAGGGATGTTTGTGATTTAAATTGAGACCAAATAGATTTTAAACTGCCCAAGACGAGCATAAGAATATGAAGTTAGCATTATACACACAATGTGCTTATGGTATTAACAAAAGTCGAGAGTTAAACAATATTGTTTCAATAATTTAAACATCGCTTGCTGTTGTTTTCTAAATAGATTATGGTTGACTGGGCCGAGTTGCTCAAAGCGTGATTAGCGCTAATCCGTGTGTCAACATTTTTGGGTCCTTTTTGACTTGCTTAAGTTTTGTTAGGGGTTAAACTTTACTCTGAAATTTGACCTAAACCTGGGCTAAGTTTTCAGCACCGCACCTCGTTCAGTTTCCCATCTGTGGTTAGGACCGACATACCAGCATTTGTTTATGAAAACTTCAGTAGCTTGAAGTATGCTGCTCTCTTTCCTGTAAGACTATATTATTTCGTCAATTGTATTAATAACTTGTAATGTGTATTATACAATATAAATATATAGCACAACTATTAATAAAAGTTCATAATAACAGCAATAGTAATTATAATGATGATTCATAATAATACTAATGGTAATACTGAGAACGTTCAAATGTTTCAGTCGTTGCACAAAGTTAAAATTAAAATTACAGCCATGTGTGATAACACTGTTTTTCTTTTTCCGAAATACATTGAAAATCAACATTCCTCAGTTTGGGGTTTCTACATTTTTGCAATACAGTTTTCAG
The DNA here is from genome assembly GCA_025403585.1 of Parazoanthus swiftii. Taxonomy (NCBI): domain Eukaryota; kingdom Metazoa; phylum Cnidaria; class Anthozoa; order Zoantharia; family Parazoanthidae; genus Parazoanthus; species Parazoanthus swiftii. The sequence goes on along the minus strand of JAOBYE010731017.1, from coordinate 19,002 downwards.
CCAGCCTGAATTTTTTTAAAATGGTGATTAGAAAACTGAAAGAATTTCAACTGAAGTCATTTTTATCAATTAAATAAGACTAAAACCAAGCACTGTGTGAAAATACATCTCGGAAAGTTTTAGAGTAACACCTAAATAAAAGGAACTTGTAAAATGAGACAGCGCAATTCTCAGTTTTAAAAAACTTTGCCACCCGGGATTTGCCGCCGGCATTCTCTTTGAAAACAAAATGTCAAAATACATTTACCGCGGTTCGTTGTCAAGGGCATTCCAGGTGTTTATCTTCTCGGAATCAAGCTTGACTCTTTTAATTACTTTCCGAAATAAAGATAAGAAAAGATTTCTCATATCTGCTTCACTTGATGCATTGTTAAGTGATAACAAACGGTAAATATCGTGCAACTTGAAGAGACCTCCAGCTCTATACCATTGCCGGCAGCACAATCACACTATATAATAGTATATATTTACATAGCCCCCCGGGGTACTAACGCATATAAGCTGTATATATAAAACGGGGACGTGCTGCCCTTTAGGATGTTTTCGATCTTATGATCATAATCAGGGAGTATAGTCTTTAGATTTTCAGATGATTCAGTTAGAACAGGATCCAGACATTACGTGTTCTTGCGAATAAATGCGTGAAATTTGAGCTGACAATCGTGAACAGTGTATGAATTTCCGAGAATTTCCCATAAACAGGGTCAAGGTTGAGTGCCCCCGCGCCCCCCCCCTCCCCCCCCTATACCCAAACTTAGGTTGAGTAAAATATAGCCTCCAATTGCCGACGTGTTGACTTCAAAACGGACCAGCTGTGAAGGAACAGCGCATTTGGCAGCTGTTTGCGTACAGTATACAACTAGTCGGTCAGGTTTCATCTTAGAGCCCGTTTAACGCAAAAATGGTGTCATTCTAACAGATTTCAAAAGACTTAAAGGAGTTTGTTTCACGGAGTGATTGCTTGGTAGAAAAAGAACATTAATAGTACAAAATAACTTATGCTACAATTAATTCAAACACAATTCTGCGTTAAGAGTTACGAATACGGCGCGACTAGCTAAACTTCGGGGACGACAAAACGGAATGCAGTTATGAGTGCTGAAGCGAACTAAATTAATGTTGGCCTGTAGGAAGCACCATTAACTCGTTTAACACGAAGCTTTCACCGAAAATTATGCAGATGTAGCTGTAGGGGAAATTGACAAACTTGTTAATTTTATGATCAAAGAGGCGGTCTACTTAAATGTAAGAGCTCACGGATGACGTCACCCAAGACTCTAACATCAGACTGGGTTCACCAGTGGTGAAGGGCTATAAAACCTCCCACAATATTAATAAGTTGCATGCTTTTAATTATTTAAGCCTTTTACGAGATTTATCATGTGGGAACGTCAAACTCCATGGCTCGTCAGTCTTTACCTTACTATGTGTATTTTCTTATCACTTGGCCATGGCCATGGTGGAAAGTCCATTACAGCTTCAACTGAGACCAAGCACATTGGATGGTAAGACTGTAAATTTTGCCACACAAGCTGTCACTGTGAGAATAATCGGGAATGGAGTAAAATCACAACGCAAAACGAGCAGATCGTCGCACACTTTGGCTGCAAACTTATGTAACACAATTGTTTGGCACTAACTGTCATTGCTGTATCGGGTGGAATTGAACTGAATCCTGGTTACTGATCTCTCAAAGTGCTTACCTCGGTTTGAGAACCTCACGACTGACGTCGTAGGGTACCCTGAGAGGTGCACAATGATGTCACAATGTAAGCAATGAAGCCTCGTTCTGTCAACAAAGATTGGTGATATGGTACATACTCTACAAAATTTACTTCAATTATGGGAGTTGAATTGACGTCATTAACGTGCTTGACGTCTGGTTAACGTCAGGTATATTGACCTGAAATGTTTAATTTAACTCCCACAACTAAAGCATATTTCCCAATATATGAGAAGAAGAGTGCAACGTATCAATATTTGGGAGTGATTTATCGTCTTCCTCACTGGTGAACCCAGTTTGACGTTAGTCAGATTGGGTGACGTCAGTTGTGGGGGAGTTACACCGAGGTAGAGGCCGAATAGTCGATTAAGACCAACAAGAAAATATGCGAGGTGGCCGAATATATTTCAGATTTGGAATTTGTCGGTGTCAGTCTTGAAGCCATTCTGAGCACTGTCAATGCCGACACCATTCTATTCATTGACAGAAGCTTCAGCTTTTGTGTACTGTCCCCTTAAGGACTTCAATTTTTATGGCATACTTTAGATGCCTTTTCTTTGTTTCTATTTATCATTTCTGTAGATTTTAGCATGCACATACTGTGGATAATTTTCTTTTCCTCTCTACAAACGCTAAGCTTACAAAGAACAGGTTTATTGACTGTCGCGTGTTCTTCTTTATCCGTTTAATGGTCGACACACTCGTCCGAAATTTATGGTTTAACAGGGTTATTCAATGCTATTGTTCAGCAAACAAACCAGGCATCATCATCTGAAGCTAGCACCGGCCACCACTGTTCAATATTTGGTCAGTAGATTTCGTACTAGAAACGTTTTACATGAGTTTAACAACAGCCATGTCACATAATCAAATATTACTGATTCTTTCGTAGTTCTCAAAATTGGAAGACTGAATAACGTGAACAAAGATACTCTATATAAGGCGTGCCACAATAAATTGAAATTGTGCCGGACGATAAGATTTGATTAATCTCATGAAAAATACTTGATGTGCATAAGTCCGTAGTGATATACTGAGAGCTCTTTATTGCACTCATTTTAGCTGAGAATGGAATATACACGAAGATTTCATCCAATCAAACAACCTGTTCTGTATGTAGAATGGACTCTGTTTCACTATTAGTTTCTATTAAAGATATAGTTTTATCTATTAAAATTGTACAACCGTAATCCTAATTTAGTAAAATTAGTCAACATAGTTTATTTAAATACCTTTCATAACATTAAAAGATTGATGGAGATATTCTAGAAGTTAGTGTCAAATATATATTTGGTGCAACAAGTTACACTCTTTTTAATGTTAGAACTTGTAGCTTTTATCTGAGGGCGAAGAGTTTAAAACGTTCTTAAGATGAGCTTAAACGGTTTGCAATATGACTCTAAGCAGTCAACGGTTCAGTTAGTCTCGGACAAAGGACTGACCGTAAAGAGAACACGTGTAAGCCTTTTTTCCATCAAAACTGACTGTTAAGGAAAGATGATCATCTTTCAAATTTTGTTATTACTTTATGGCATTCGACAAATGTGATACTGAATGTTAAAACTGAGCTGCATCACGTCTATCTCTGGGTCTGTCAAGCTAGACCTCAGACTTCCCTCGTTTAGAAACAGGTGAAATAAATTATTTTTAACTAAACTTCTCTGAGCCTAAGCAATGTTCTTAATATGTTTTTGGGTTTTGCCCTTTTCCTTCAAAGTTCTTATAGAAAAAGGTCCTTATGAAAAACGCGTATAATAAACCAATTACTACTGCTTACTAGCTGAAATCTGAATCTGGAACTGTATTCCTTTTTATAAAATATCCTTACTGATTATACGATGTTGTACTTCTGTTACCTTTTTACTTAGTTAACAATTCAATTACTAAAGTTCTTGTACCTACCTATCCTTTGGTTATCAATCATCAAGAGGTTTTCACTTTCGAGAGTGATCATAAATTAGGTTTTCGTAGACTGGTTCAGTACCACCATTGTTAGAATGTATTATACTCCCTTCTGTGATATACTTTACCATGATCTCTGAACCAGTCATTTAGATCTTGAAAACCATCTTCGACGCCAGCTAATTGTGGACGACGAGTAGAGTAGCGTAGTGTAGATGTACATGAACTAATCACAGCATGACACATTTAAGCCTTTAATCTTGTAATCTTCATTGTACATAAAGCAAAGTATCATGCTAATCTCTTGAATTAAATTGTGTATGATTTCAAAACACAAACACAAACCAGTCCAGAACAATAAAAGGAAGTCAATTTGTTTGTGAGAAAATGCTATTTCCAGGCTTTTAATGACAAAATGGCAAAGAACGATATATTGTGTAAGAAATGATTTGGGACTAAAGTAATTTGGTTTACTTCATTTATATATGGCCCTACGAAACTACGAAACATCATTATCACAGTGTTTGAGGCTCTGCAAAAGCACTACGATGTCCGTTCGAACTAACGCAAACTTTTCAACTTGATCAACTCAACTCTTCTAGAATCCTACTGTAGTTTCTATCATCCCTGGTTCGGTCAAAAAACTCAATAAGCCATCAACCTTCTATCGAAAAACAGGTCAGTATTGATTGACAGCTAATCATATGTTGCTGAAAAGGTAGCAACGCAAACGTATTTCGTTTTTTAAATCAGAGTAGTTTATTTGTTGTAAAGGAGCTCCAAGCATCTGTCATATTGCACGTTTACCAAAGGGATATGTAGTCGATTTTCCGTTAATTCTTTTCCTTGTCAGTTCCCGTATTGCAGTCTCGTGGAGTGCAAGTGGTATCGTCTCTTCCGATCATGCAAGCATACGCAAATTCCGTTGTGTTCACTTGAGCCGTTGGAGTTTGTCAAATCAGTTAGGTAGGGACTCTTAGAAAGTTGTGAAAAGCAAGTAGACCTGTACAGTTCAAGTGTTAACTCCTAGTTTCTAAGGGAGCACAACTTCGGAAGAGCGGTGAGAGTGGGGTACACGTGACCTTCTGCTGCCAAAATCTTCTAAGAATAATTGCAAATGGAGCTAGGGGACAAGATTCAGCAAATGGAAAGTAAACTTTTCCAGGCTCCCAGGCACTGTTACAGTTCGCTGTCCATTTCAGTGAAGTCTGAGCATCGAAAATCTACCCGAACTCCTGAAAACGCAGAGTTAGAAATAGGTGGTTCTGGTTGTTGAGGTTGTTTCTCGGATACATTGCAAATTCAAAGAAACCCGATGCATCGCAAACGAACTGCACGATTAAATCAGTTGAGTTATCAGTTGGTAAATATTATTTTTGAAATCATTTTCCACAGGAAAAACTATTGGTAACGTCCCCGGGCACGGGACATACGTTTTCCTCTCTTTATTATTAGAATCCCCAATGTGTGGTAGATGTACCGTGAGTGCAAATATACAATTAATTCGGGCCATCTTTATAATGTTCAATTGTTGGAAGTTATATTCAGTTTCTTAACTTACTGTACAAAATAATAAAGAATAAAGTTTTGATAACAACCCACATTTGATCACATTCTTATTTTCCATATGCGGCCGCGTTCAACGTGTTCGATTGCGCTAATGCTCTTGAACTCAAAGATACTTAAGTATTTCAGAGCAAATTCTTTTGAAAAGGTTAAGATATTGAAGCCTAAAGCTCCACTTGCATATATACATATATATGTATGTACTAAGTTAGCTATTATCAAGAAACTTCATTGTACATATCAGTGACGGTTTCTGGGCAACTACTCGCTTACCCCTCCCCTTATACGTTAGGGCTATATTATGGTATAGGTTGGGTATGGGGTGGGGCAGGGGTATGTGGGCATTTAATATAAGGATTAAGAAAACGTCAAAGCAAAACAGAAGATTTATTTAATACAATTAGGATTGCGTCGCGAAAACGTTTAAAGGATTAACAATGTAGTACCAGAAAATCTTGCTATACTCATGTTGTTCATTCCTACGCCGATTCCTAGTCGAGCAAAACGGTCCGTAAACTATGGGAGCTACGAGAAGCAAATTCATCACTTACCACTTTGTAGGCACTGCTTCATTACTTTCAGGGAACGATACAGATCCACAAGTATTAGTATTACTCTATGGAATAGTATAGCTCTGAACAAATTCCCCCTCCCGTCCGAGGACGACACTAAACACCTCAGATATCCGACAACACCTTCGTCCTGTTGGAATCTTGCTATAACAGCACGTTAGCTCCGTGTCAATGCTTCCATACAATTCGCCAACAGTAAAGGGTCGCCCTCTACTCTGAGAACGAGAGATACTATTGGATAAAAATACAATATAAATAACTCCAACCTTTGGGATAAACCTAACCATCCATAGACAGACTTGCAATGATGTTTTGTTAGAACGTGTCAGCTATTGTTAATACCACTGTCAAAGATCCAATAGGGTCTTTCGTTCCGAGATTGGAGCCTTACAGAAGGAACAGGAGCATTTGCATTAAATTGCGATCTTTAGGCTTTTAAGAACCGGTTTATTTTATTGTATTACCTGACTCGAGTTTCAGGTTTAAACTTAAATGCAAGGTTGATATCTAATGCATAAACCGTCATCGAGAAACGGAAGCAGATGTTCTCATTCACTTAAGAGCTTATACTCTTGAACGATTGCACTTTGGGCTTTTTTCGACTGGTTCAAAAGTTCAAACTTCCGTACATTCATCCGAGAATTTCTACATAAAATGATATTTGTGCTTGTAACCATTTGATAATACTAAATTCTGCATTGTTTTCATTTGAATGCTCGCAGTTTGGGGTTTTCGTCCACTGATTCAGATTTACAATCTCAGAATACCAAGATTGAATGGCCTTCTTTTTTGTGGGCATAGAGTACAGGGAAAGAACGCGGAGATGTGAGGAGTCAAGGAAATGCGATTTTCGATCAAGTTACTATTCGGCCCTGTCTTTCGCCGAGAAACTGACGTAAAAAAACGGGGAACTCCGGCGGTCCGAGTCAATTTTGGAATTTAGTGTAAAATTGGCTGAAAAACGAAGTTGTCTTTTATTCTGTTCAAAAATAATTGAAACGTGCACAATAAAGCAAAATGTGCATTTTTAAGTAAATTTTAATAAGCACGCTGAAACCGTTCGGATTTCGGGGCTCTTGCTATAACAACAAATGTTATGGAGCGGACAGAAACAATTTTATTTGGAAACTTGTTGGAAAACCGAGCATTCTTAACAAGGTTTTACAAACTAAACGGTGAACCTCTGTCATTACTAAATTCTGAAGTGACCAAGACTGCAGGATTACCCCATTAACGAAGAGCACGGAGTGTAATCTGGGATGTAATAAACATAAAAGAAACTAAAACTTAACTTTTTTAACGTCGTTACCCATTCTCCCAAGCCAGTGGCTTATGTTTAACCGCTCGACTGCACAGATATGCCAATATCTGTGCAGTCGAGCGGTTAAACATAAGCTCCATTTTGCGGTGGGAGGAAAACTGGAGAACCCGGAGAAAAACCCTCGGAGTCAGAAAGAGATCGACAAATCTCGGCCAACATGCGAAGCCCAGGGTTCGATCCCGGGTCCACAGAGGTGGGAGGCACGAGCGCTAACTACTCGGCCATCCCGACTCCCAAAGTCATGTTCTTTGTTCGCTGCGTCGATTGAAAGTAAACCGCGCGAGCCTGGGCTATACTAGAGCTTACTAAACGAGCTTTGGCGTTTTGATGCCCAGATCGCGCGGTTTGCTTTGAATGTTTTAACAAGGCAGGCTGTGCAAGGCAACGCGCGAGGATTTTTGACGCTTAATCACCTATATCACACTCCGCGCCCCCCGTTTTTATATCCATCTCACTGTACCGACGTGGGTACACGCCCGCAATGAGTTGATGAAAACAATAACATTAAGACAACCAGTTAACACAAACAAACACGTGATAATTTTATTAAGCTACCTAGACTGCTCGGGTCTCCAGAATGTACCATACATATACACCGTAACGCTTATTGTGACAGACGTCTTGAAATATGGAAAACCAAAAAGTAATTCGTCAATTTTTTCGTTATTACAAGCACATTTAAAGTTAACCTAGCAAGAGGACACGACAATGTGACCAACAAATTCTCATTACAATAAAATTGTCTTCAAGCTGGGACTCGTTGAGTGCATGCCAGATTTCTCTGGCAGTCAAAGAAGCAGTTCTAGTCTTGCTCGTCGCCAGGCCTGTAGTCTCCATTCCCGGCATCACGCATAAGACTGCCCGTACAAAAAACATGAAAAACTAGTGCTCGAAAAACGACATAGAAAACTAGTTTACAAACAATGTTCCTAGGACAAGAACCTCTTTTATTCCTAAAATATAGTTATCTCTAAGGCAGGAAAACGGCGCTCTATTTTCTCACACGGCATTTCAATTACTTTCGATATCTGTTCAGTTTATTAGAGGTGATGCCACCATTAATCAGTGACGTCATTGTCAAACAGTCACGTGGAAGGGACTGCCGGGAATGTGTTTGTCCGCCCATAACACTTTCAATATATAAGCACCAGACTCCTCCAGCGCATAATTCACCGCATACACGTTTCCCCCGGTGTGTTTGACGGTAATTTCTTTTGCGGGTATCGCTGGACCCTCAACTCCTACCATAAGCGATCCCCGTCCGGCGTTACTCGCGTTCACTGTAAACGTGTTTGGTTGGCCGAGAACCGCGCGATGGAGACCGGTTCCTCTCGAAGTGCACTTGGACGCATCGCCGTCGCTGTACGGACTCTTGCCGGAGCTAGGATAAACTTTGACGTTGTAAGTGCTACCAGGAATATGTTGGCCAGCGAATTTGATACTGATGGTGTAATCACCAGCAATAACTGGGTGATAGGTGACTTGATACGTGCCGTCGGCATTTTCCGTGCAATTCATCTTCACCTTCGCCGGACCGTCGACGGAGAGAGCTAGCGCACCGGAACCAGCTTCCAAAGCGTTTACCGTAAACTCGGCTGGTTGACCAGCAGTGCCGCTGCTTAGACCTGGTCCGTACGCTTTGACTTTCTCTGGATGACCTTCCGATCCTCCAACTCGGATCTTAAACGGACTACCTGGTATGTGAGCGCCATCGAAGCGAACGTTAACGAGATGGTCTCCAAATTCTCTTGGAACGAATCGGATGGCAAAGTTGCCACTGCCTAGATCCGCTACGGTTGCAGGAGTTTCACTTCCAGATGGTGCGATTACAGAAGCAGAGACCTTTCCCACAGGAGCGTTGGTTTGCACAGAGAACGAGGCCGGTTGACCAACTTTTAGGCCAGTTTCTGAAAGGTCGGATACGTTCAGATCCCGGAAGCGATCTTCTACCTCGGGATAAACGTGGACTTTGTACGGGCTGTCGGGAATGTTTTCGTCTGCAAACCGGATATGAATAGTATATTCGCCGGGTTCGGTAGGAAGGTAGGTGATGTCACATGATCCGTCGCCATTATCTTTACACTGTATCTCTGCCTTCGCTGGACCTTCGACTGCAACGGCTAGACCTCCTGGACCAGCGTCCCGGGTCCAGACAGTGAACTGACCGGGCTGACCGACTACGCCTCTCTCCAGACCAGGACCTGCAGCAAAGCACTTGGACGCTCCACCCCAGACTGGGGCTTCCACGTACACTTTGAAAGGACTGCCTGGAATGTGGAATCCCCTGTGTTTGACATTGACTGTGTACTCGCCGCTTTCTTTCGGAACAAATCTGATAGTGTAGGTGTTTTCGCCTGTTTCCAAGATTTCGGAATCTAAAGTTTCTCCTTTAGGGCTAATAACCGTTACCTTGAGATCCTTGACATTGTATCCTTTCAGGTCGAACACGAAATCATGCGGTTGCGCTTCGGGTGAGCCGAACGAAACTAAATCTTCAAACACTTCGGAGGTGCGCTCGGGTGCGCCAGCGCAGACGTCATCCACTGAATCGACTGTAATCTCATCTTCTACCGATCCACGAGGCTTTATGTTCGCGTGGAAAGGACTTCCTGGCACGTGCTCGTCGGCAAACTTGACGTTGATGGTGTATTTTCCGGGCTCCGTGGGTAAGTAGTCTACGTTGCAGGTGCCGTCTTCGTTGTCAACGCAGTTGATTTCAGCCTTAGACGGTCCTTCGATACTCAGTCCTAATCCACCATAACCAGCATCTCGTGTGTTGACTGTAAACTTGGCCGACTTATCTGCTACTCCAGTCCTCAGACCTAAGGAAGAAAGAGCACAAAATCAGAGAGCTGTTTTGAAGTGACACTCGACTAGCCTCGCACATTTAAACTGATTTTATAACGGATGTAAATGTTTATTTAAAGGAATTTGCAGTTCGTTCACGTTGGGCAGGTGAAACACTTTTAATATCTTCGCAATCAGCGGGGAAAGAGTTTATTTTAGGATCCTTACGGCCATGATCATGTCCGAGTCTTTGAAGTTGTTTGTTTTTAAGAACTAATGATCCGAATGATTTGGTACTGCTCAGTTAAAAATTCGCAAGATAATAAATGGTGCTATGGAAAATAAGTCGGTATACAATTGAACTCATCAGAAATAATCACCACCAGTCCGCAGAGCAATCCGAAAAACGAAAAACTGTACGAACGCAAGTACGCTACTACTGAACTTACTGAAAGTAGTAAATGAGTTGATAATTCTTGTTCTAGCCCTCAAACTCAACAAAAGCCAAGTTTTAATTGGTGAATATTATCCATACGTACCAGGTCCGTAACATTTAACCTTCTTAGGGTTGGCAGGTCCCGGTCCACTGACCATTACCGAAAATGGACTTCCAGTCACGTGCTTTCCATCCTTCATTACGCTAACCAGGTGTTCTCCAATCTCTTGTGGCACGAACGATACACTCAACGTATTGTCCGAGTTCAGCACGAGCTTGAGTGGTTCCTCTTGAGTGCCGCTTGGTCTTCTTAACGTCCCGGTCAGCCTGCTGAAATCTTCTGGTAGCTTTAATCCGGGAATCTCCAGGCCGACGCCACACGGGCGACCAATCGCGTTGCCAGCTTCCGGGGCAGTGACCATGACGGAAAACGGGCTGCCATTGACGTGTCTGCCATACTTTTTGACGCTGATGAGGTGCTCACCAGGCTCCCGCGGTACAAACGAAACGCTGAGAGAGTTGTCGGAGTTGAGTTTGAGTTTCACGGGTTCTTCTTTGTCGCTGGACGGACGCTTCAGAGTTGCCTTAAGGATCTTGACGTCTTCGGGTAATCGCAAACCAGGGATGTCCAGGGTGCACTCGCAGGGCTTACCGACAGCGTTGACAGCTTCAGCAGCCTCGACCATGATGGAGAACGGACTTCCTGGAACATCCTTTTTATCCTTTCTGACGCTAATCTTATGCTCTCCTGGTTCACGAGGGACGAACGATACACCTAAGGTGTTATCAGGGTTGAGCTCTAGTTTCAGAGGTTCTTCCTTCTTGCCGGACGGTCTCATCAAGGATGCCGTGAGCCTGTTGAAGTCCTCAGGGAGGTTGACGCCGGGGATGTCCAGACCAACATCACAGGTGCGTCCAACTGGATGCACTTCCTCCACTTTCTCTTTGCCAACCACCATAACGCTGAACGGACTTCCTTCAACATCACGTCCTCGCTTTCTCACATGGATCAGATGCTCACCCACTTCCCGTGGGGTAAAGGCAACTCCAAGGGTGTTGTCACCATTCAACAAGAGTCGCAGCTCCTCCTCGCGAGGACTGGACGGTCTCTTGAGGGTAGCGGACAGCAAGGGATAGTCTTCTGGCAGGTTGATCCCAGGGATGTCAAGTCCCATTCCGTAGGGACGATCGACTTGGCTGACAGCTTCAGGTGTGGTCACTTTGACAGCAAACGGGCTTCCTGTGACATGACGGCCGTATTTCCTGATGTTGATGTGGTGGATGCCAACTTCTTTGGGTACAAAGGAGCAGCTCAGTGTGTCGTCCGAGTTAAGCTTCAGAGAGATTGGCTCTTCTTTGTCGCTTGACGGTCTCTTGATTGTAGCATCAAGCTTGTCAAAGTCGTCAGGTAGGTTGATCTCTGGAATATCGAAGCAGTAGTCGACGGGGCAACCAACAGCTTCCACTGGTTCCTCTGCCTCGACTAATATCGAGAATGGACTTCCAGGAATGTGCCTTCCAGACTTCTTCACAGTCAAGAAGTATTCTCCGGGTTGGCGGGGAATGAACGACACACCAAGAGTGTTATCTGGATTGATCTTCAGCTTAACAGGCTCTTCTCTTTTGCTACCGGGTCTTCGTAGCGTAGCAGTCAACTTGTCGAAGTCTTCTGGCAAGTTGATACCAGGGGCATCTATAGCAACGTCGCAAGTGTGGCCGACCGAGTACACGTCACCTAATCGTGGTGTCTGGACCATGACAGTGAAGGGGCTGTTCTGGACATCTTTGCCATTCTTTCTCACGTGGATCAAATGTTTTCCTGGTTCTTCTGGAGTGAAGGTAACAATCGGGGAACCATCATCGGAGAGACGAAGATCAATGGGCTCTTCTCGGTTGCTATTGGGTCTCTTCAGCGTGGCCTTGAAGTCCTTCAGGTCTTTTGGGGATTTCAGCTCAGGAATATCCAGCGCAACATCACAAGGCTGGTTTGCTGTTGGTTTAGCTTTCACATCTTCTTCACCAACCATGATAGGGAAGGGACTGCCTGGTATGTCGCGGCCATGCTTCTTAATATGGAGCAGGTGCTCGCCGGGTTCACGGGGGGTGAAAGTGACAGTTGGTGATCCATCATCACCCATACGCAGATCAACCGGTTCTTCGCGGTCACTGCTTGGTCTTTTGATCGTAGCTTTGAGATTTTTGAGATCTTCCGGTGTCTTGACATCAGGGAGGTCGAGAGCTGTATCACAGGGTCGATTTACAGTCGGAAGGATTTTGTCCTCTTCATCTCCAACCATGACTGTAAATGGACTGTTCGGGACATCACGCCCAAACTTTCTGACGTGGATCAAATGCTTACCAGGTTCGCGTGGAGTGAAGGTCACAATTGGTGAACCATCGTCAGCAAGGCGGAGATCAATCGGTTCCTCGCGATCGCTATTCGGTCTCTTTAGAGTGGCCTTGAGGTTCTTCAGGTCTTGTGGAGACTTGCAGTCAGGTAAGTCCAACGCAACATCGCATGGCTGGCCAACCTTTGGCTTTGATTTGACATCTTCGTCACCAACCATGATAGGGAAGGGACTGCCTGGTATGTCGCGACCATGCTTCCTTACATGGAGCAAATGCTCGCCTGGTTCACGGGGTGTAAAAGTGACAATTGGCGAGCCATCGTCACCAATGCGCAGATCAACTGGTTCTTCGCGGTCACTGCTTGGTCTCTTGATTGCGGCTTTAAGATTCTTGAGATCTTGCGGTGTCTTGACATCGGGGATGTCGAGAGCTGTATCACAGGGTCGATTTACAGTTGGAAGGATTTTGTCTTCTTCGTCTCCCACCATGACTGTAAATGGACTGTTCTCGACGTCACGGCCGAATTTTCTGACGTGGATCAAATGCTTACCAGGTTCGCGTGGAGTGAAGGTCACAATTGGTGAACCATCGTCAGCAAGGCGGAGGTCAATCGGTTCCTCGCGATCGCTATTCGGTCTCTTAAGAGTGGCCTTGAGGTTTTTGAGGTCTCTTGGGGAAACAACGTCTGGTATATCGAGTCCTACATCACAGGGCTGTCCAACCTTCGGTTTAGCTTTGACATCATCGTCTCCCACCATGACTGTAAATGGGCTGTTCTCGACGTCACGGCCGAATTTTCTGACGTGGATCAAATGCTTACCCGGTTCGCGTGGAGTGAAGGTTACAATAGGTGAACCATCGTCAGCAAGACGGAGATCAATCGGTTCCTCGCGATCGCTATTTGGTCTCTTTAGAGTAGCCTTGAGGTTCTTGAGGTCTCTTGGGGAAACAACGTCTGGGATGTCGAGCCCAATATCGCAGGGCTTGCCTACCTTTGGGCGCTCTTCATCTTCGGGAAAGTCAGGCATTGACTGAACTCCCTCTTGGGTAACCGGTGTTATCATTTCCTCCTCACCATCTCCTACCAAGACAGAGAAAGGGCTGTTTTCAACGTCACGACCAAATTTCCTCACATGGATGAGATGTTCGCCGGGCTCATGCGGAGTAAAACTAACAATGGGAGAACCATCGTCAGACAGTCGAAGGTCGATGGGCTCCTCCCGATTGCTGTGCGGTCTCTTGAGGGTGGCCTTAAGCTTCTCTAGGTCTTTTGGGGTTTTGATACCGGGAATATCCAAAGCGACGTCGCATGGTTTTCCAACCGTTGGACGAGGCTTGGCCGAATCTAACTCATCTGGACTGGAATAAATGTGAGCAATGAAGGGGCTTCCTGGTACATGCTGGTCGGCATACTTAATGATGATGTTGTAATCGCCTACAAATTAACATAAGAGAAATAAATAAAAAAATAAATAATATTGCTGTTTCCAACAGTGGTGATAACAAATGAAAATACTGTAACGGCAAAGAAGTGTCTAAAATAATTTAAGCTTAAGCAACCTACAAGCTAAGATGTTCTGTCTGAAAAATGTATGTAAGGTGCTGGGTTCATGGAATGCTCAACCGTTCCACTTCTTTAATAGTTCACGTCTAAAGTGTTCATGTATTTACGAGCTTTTAACAGAGTTATTTCAAGCGAGTTGTGTTGGGAATCAGTCGTAGTAGCTCAATCATGTTGTCATTTTTAACAGTGCGAACAACTGTTCAACGACGAAAACCGTAGTAGCTTCAGTACCAGCAAAAACAAAGATTGTGTAAAGATTTGCCACTTTTATTGCGAATGAGTTTTGCAGTTCCAGATTTTCTCCAGTCTCAAGCTGCTATGTGATAAGAAAGGAGCGCTATGCCTACAGTCAGAGTTAAACCAGTATCGACTAGCAACACTGTGTGTATATCATCACATGATTGATTAACGGCATTTGCCGGAAAAAGACTTAATTCGCTTTTCTATGTATAGTTAAACAACGATTCTACAGCATTGCCTTACGATTTCACACCAACATTTCTGCAGTTAAAGTCTTTCAATACCGTCTAGAATAAGGATCCTTGCACTAAATTGTAAGAAACAAGCTAGAGTAATCCCGTTCACAATTCTTTTACTCGCATTACCAACGCTGTTGCTTGAGAATATAAAAAACAAATCTGGCTTCAAGCAAATTAATTTCATCGTGTTACAAGGTTAAGTGATCTGTTCGAAGCTGAAGTGAAACAAATGCAGATCTCTTGCTTGCACACAACAGGAAACAGCAAAAACTGAACAGGAGTAATTCCCCCCTCTCCCACTATCGTACCTGGTTCTTCTGGAACGTATTTCACATTGCAGGAACCATCGCCGTTGTCAGTGCAGGTGATCTCGGCCTTGCTGGGTCCTTCGACAGCCAGGGAAAGCCCGCCTGGTCCAGCGCTTTTGGTGACCACAGTAAACTCGCACGGCTCGTGGACCAAACCTTTCTCTAAACCTACAATAAAAGAGAGAAAAATGAAGTGTCAACCTCTTACCTTCTCAAGCAGTGCAACCTGCGCATTTCAAACAATCTCCAATGGTAGGTCTGTACTTTCAGCATCCGTTCACATGTACTGTAGGTAACGCAGTACTACTGATGTGACGATCGGAATGAACGGCTACGATGAAGGCTAGTTTAAATCTTATATGCTGAATACTCGTTCCTCGTGCTTCAGTGAGTAGAAGCTGGCGCTCAAAGTATGATTATACCAAAGTGGTATGATTACGATCTGTTACATGAGCCGGAAGGAGAATGAAAACAAACCACGCAGCGCCGGCAGCGAAACAGTCAGAACTGATCGTGCGATCAGTCTTTTATGTTTAAAACTATCTTCTGGGAAGATAGAAGAAATCTTTGACCTACTACACGAGCACTTCGTTACTACCGCAGACCACATATGAACGTGAATCCTGAAAACGAGATTGATTTGCTGGAAATGTGTCAGTACCTGCCGTAGTAATAACTCACCTGGTCCAAAGCACTTCACCCTATCGGGGCCCCCCTCAACTGCGTCATACTTGAAGGGGCTGCCGGGAATGGGGACGTCCTCGTACTTGATATCCAGCTTGTGGGGTCCAGGCTCTTTGGGCGTTGACAGCACGTCATAAGTCCCATCTTTATTGTTTTTTACCTGGACAGGCACCCGGTCACCGTCAGGCGTGGTCAGAGCGCCGGTTACAACCCCTTCTCCTGGTGAGCTGAAGATAAAGAGATATGTATTTTTTAAAAAATAAGTCTTTCTTACACTAACACATTACAGAACATCTTAAACCCTACATCCACCTTGAGATCAG
This sequence comes from Parazoanthus swiftii, assembly GCA_025403585.1. Taxonomy (NCBI): domain Eukaryota; kingdom Metazoa; phylum Cnidaria; class Anthozoa; order Zoantharia; family Parazoanthidae; genus Parazoanthus; species Parazoanthus swiftii. Next base: position 2,988 of record JAOBYE010731017.1, on the reverse strand, counting down.
ATCACGTTACTGATCTTTTAAATGCTTACTTTGTTTGGAAGAAAAATGTCCCAAGCCTTATACAAGTTATTATAATCGTTTTACATGCACCTTTATTTATACTCCTTTCTTGCGCTTTTGGATTGAAAACAAAGCCAGACGGCCATTACAAAGATCTCGGCAAATTCTAAGCTAATTTGCAGCAGACATTTTAAGGATTTCGAACAAGGTGACTTAACAGTACATTTACACACTACGTTTCTCGGTGTTTTGAATAAACATTCAGTCTTTCAGAGCTCTTCAAATGTGATTTTTGTTATGTTCATCGAGCCTCGCTTTCAATCCAAGATGGAGAAAGCGTGACAAAAGAAAACGCCAAAACACTACAGCGCATAATTAGACTGAACTTGCATGGAAACAGTTTGCTCGGCAAAGTTTTCGTCTTTACTTCAAAAGGAGTGTACACAGTTGTCTTGTTTTATATTGAACAAACCGTGACAATGCACATTGCTTTGTTCAACGTGTGAGCGCGAATATTCTTACTGTTCATATGCATTTCAATACCTTTTGTGTTTTGTGCACTGTCAAGGCCAACGAACAAAAGAAATAGAGAACAAAAACATATAACAAAGACACTGGCCGAGTTTCATAACCATTTCGCTTTACAAACTATGGTTTGAACCATATGTTAATATTGGCCTCCCTTTTTATCTACATAACTACTGTAAAACATGAGATCAATGTTCTTGAACTAATTTATCACTCACCTTTCAATTGGTCTTGCGTCAACTTCATAACAGACTTCCTCTTCAACAACGGGTTTCTCGTCATCTTTGGGTGCGCATTTTATCTTGCTGACGTCGACTCCATGCTTAGGACGGACTTGGAACGGGCTTCCGGGAACTGTTTCGCCACCAAATTTAACATCTACAGGGTGACGACCTTCCTCGGTGGGGACGTACTTACACGTGAATGTCTGGTCTCCATTGTCAATCACGTCCACCGGGACATCCTTCTTGTTGGGTGTTTTCATGGAACAGGTAGGCTTGCCTAGACATGGAGAATACAGTGGATGTTAGCGGTGTTTATGCAAACAAGTCTCGACTAAGCTGTGTCAAGAGGGAAAAGGTGAAAAAGCTTTGCATGAGCAAGAATAAAATCTCTTATAAAATTGTCAGTGGAGCGAAAAAAAAACACTGGTAATGTTAACATTTTTTCAATGATGAGCAACAGTATACAATATGGTATACAATAGCTGACACCTTCTGATAACACGTCATTGTATACTTGTTTGTCTACGGATGGTTAGATTTATCCCAAAGGTTGGGGTTATCCGAAAGCGTCTCTCGTTCTTGGAGCAGAAGCTAAGGTGACTCAAAAATGTTTGCATACCTTTACCAGCATCCCTTGCGTCTACGAGGAACTCGTTCTCCTTGCCAATGATTGGCCTGTCATTGGGTCCAAGGCCTTTGACCTTCACCTTTGAAGCGTCGCCAGATGGTTTGGCGTTGACACGGAATGGACTTTTGGGAACTCGCCTGTCGCCATACTTCACGTCGATGTTATGCCTTCCGGGCACGTCGGGATTCCAGCCGCACGTGAAAGTTCCGTCGCCGTTGTCCTTGACAACGCACGGGACCGGTTTGCCGCCGCCAGGGGGTGTCACGTTTGCTACAGGTTAGAAAGAAAACCATTAAGCCCGGGTAAAGCGAGGATGAGAGTTGTATGAGAATTGAGTGACCAGACTTCACGAGTCTTGTTCAACCCTCGTACGCGCAGTCAAACGAAAACAAGATTCCAAGAGAACTGACAAGAGTCGTTTAACTCCTATTTACATTTTAAACATGTTAAAAATCGATTAGAGCGATTGGAATTGGCGATAAAACGAGACTGAGAGTTGGAACTTTCATCAATACTTAAAAAATCGACTCTCGTGGTCGTTCGACCTGAGCTCTACAGTGGAAACTAGAATTGTGAAAGTCAGCTGAAGGGGAGTTAACATCACGAGTGCTGCTATGGCCATTTTATGTAGTATAACTTTCTATTCCTTTGTTGTATACTGTTTCTTTAGACATTATATCTGCAATGATGTTTGAAAAAAATCCACTACCAAATATAAGAAGATTTGGGGACTTGCACTGCAGCTGCCTGAAAATCGGGCAATCGCGACCCCTTCGTGTCATAACTGAGTTCTAGGGCTGTGTAACAGCTATAAGTATTGAGCAGACGCCAAGTTACAGAACCGCAAACTTTTTTGATTATCATTAACATCATTTCTATGTACCTGTTAAAGGTGCTGTTCCAGCCTCTGTACAGTCGCATACAAACTCAGCGGGTTCATCGACTACTGCTTCCTCGATCCCGGGTCCAGTGACCTTGACCTTGCTGGCGTCATACGGGGGGCCCACTCGTACGCGGAAGGGGCTGTTAGGGACATCTTTGCCTCCATACTTGACGCCGACTTGGTAGCGGCCTGGGGAGAGTCACACAAAGTCTGTAACAATGTTTGTTACTAAAGCAACTTACAAAGTCTCTCGATGAATGGCGAGAAAACACGTGTGTTTATTTAAGATCTTTGAAATCCTACTTTAAACAGTGCACACTGTTGGAGCGTGCTTTCGCCTCAAGATAAACACTTGACAGTGAACACAGCTCCCCTCCCGCCCATTTTCTCATAGGACCGTTTCTTTGTCTTTAAGTGTGTACTTGACAGTATTACATATTATCGCCACCCACCCCATCCTCACATGAAGATACATTCGTCTTCAGGTATTCACTTGACAGGGTACCCACCGCCTCCACAAGGAACGTAGTTTCATTTTCAGGTGTGTATTTAGCAGTGTGAGTACCACAACCCGCTCACCCCTCCCCCTCCCTCCCTCTACCCTCTCCCCACAACGCCCAGCAAGGAGCGTACCTTCGTCTTCAAGATTATCTTAAACAGTGTAAGCCTCCACCCAACACTTCTCACTCCCCCCCCTCCCCCCCCCTCCCGCCCCAAAGAAAAAA
>JAOBYE010730906.1:13577-24490 GCA_025403585.1 Parazoanthus swiftii | reverse complement strand
AGGGGAGGAGTTGACAGTCCACAACACCGGCATTAGCCTACTCCTATCGACAAGTGTGTGGGTTCTTTTAAGTCCCCTGATAGAAGGTCGAGAGACTAGACCAACGGCTTCACGTCCCTGTCCACGGACGGCGTGGCGAGAGAAGGTTGCCCAAAGTTCAACCCTCGACCAAGCCGGGAATTGAACCCGGGGCCTTCTGGTTGGGAGTCAGAGATCTTACCGACTATGCCAACCACGCTCACACAAATGTCTGTTTGGATAGGATTGCATAATATTACACGTTCTTAGATAGAAAGGTTGGACCTCTTTACCAAACAGGCTCAGGTCATTTCCACGAAGGTGGAACTAAAACATCGTTTATTGCAACAAAATAATAAAGAGTTTAAACAGAGAGGTCTCGACATCTTTAAAGGTAATTCTAGGTTCGTGGCTGTTGAACAAAATTATAAATATCAAGTAAACTTCAATTGTTTGAACAATAGTGAAATTACAAGTGCGAATAAATACAATTTCCCTTATCTCCTGATATATATTCTCACCTAGACGACATCCGTACAGCTCGAACCTCATTGAGATGTGACCGTACCACGATCTGGGGTGAATGCGCACAAAACGAGCCTTGAATGGCCGTGCAAGTCGATGGGTCACTACATAGTAACGTTCCCAGTTTCCTCGGAAGACCTAAAATATAAACCAGAATAGAATAACCAAGATTGAAACACTATCGTTAATACTAGGATAGCTGTACCGCAACAACAAGAATTATTAAATAAAATGAAGACTCTGCTGTGTTCATGTTTTGTATTCTTGGCTACTGTAGTTTAAATGAGGAAAATCAATTTGTGTGTTGATAAAATTGCACAGGATCAAGAAGGAACGGTATCCTAACAGGAACTATGAATGATTTATCAGATCTTAATCTGCGCTCCGCAATGTCTTTACAAATCTGCACACAAGCTTTGATTACATTCTGATAAAGCAAACTCTATTAAAGAATAAAGACAATGTTTGAGTGCACTCCAAGAATAAATTTTAGCCCATTGGCAAAAAAACAAAATTTGTTTTACCTTAGTTCCTCGACCCTCTTTGTATGGATAGAACTTGGAACCGTCTCGGCTGAAGGACAGAGTGAAACTCTTCACAAACTGGTTTGCGTTGTACCTGCCTTGGATCGCAACCCCCTTAACCCGGGCCATCGTCTCTAGATCAGCCTGTATCCACTGCGCATGATTATTGTGTTTTGCGATCCATCCTCCTTTTCTACCCTGAAGACGTGCAGACCAGGGGCCATAGTAATGATTGTACATAGAAGACGCTGTGAGACGATAGTTAGCGATGCGGCCGTCTTGCATTCCGAGGGGTGCCATACATGGATCTAGAACCAACAGAATTTAAAGTATAATATGGACCATCTTTTAACAGTGTTCCAAATTAAAGTCGTATCGCTGAAAAAACAGCTCGGTTTATTCTTTATTGGTGTGTTTTTGTAACATCACGAGAACTTAGTGCCACTAGGTGCAAGAAAAGGAAAAAAACTCGCCCAATGCATCTTCTTCCTCAAGTTCTCGAAGCACAAAGGCCAGGTCAAGCCAGCATGAGAGTATCTATAAGACTTGAATGACCATATTTGTATGACGGTTTTGTTCAACTCTCATGCATGCGATCAAATGAGGATTAGACTCCATGAGAGTTGACAAGAGCCGCTCGTCAAACGTGTGAAATTTCATCAACTCTCCCCGACTTTTGAACATGTACAAACTTGAAGAAATCGCTCGAGAGTCAGTGATAGTGTTGGCGGTCAAGCGAGCGTGCGAGATTGAACTCTTATCAGCTGTCATTGGCCCTCCTAGCTCACACTGTTCTGAAAAGTTCAATAGAAAGCTACAATTATCTGGCACATCACTCACCGGCTCTGCAACCGTAAAACTCGAGTCTCATAGCAATGCGGCTAGACCATCCTCTTGGTTGGACTTTTATATAACGGCAGATAATTGGTGGATCGATGGCGTTCTCCACGATGGAGTTTCTGTCTCGATTGGCTGGGAAATACTAAAATATGAACGTATCTTTTGTTAATCACATTGTATAAAATTGTTTAAGATTATCGTTTTAGATCGTTTAACTGATTTGAAAGTATGTAATAGCATCTTGGGTAAGCTGTACCTTTTAATACGGGTACAAATGTCGCTTTTTGAAACTTGTACACTCCCTATATTTTAGCCATATGTGATATTTTTTCAATCTTTTTATCTGTAATGTCTTCAAAACTATTGTAAATTCAATTTTACTAAATTCCATTTAAGACATTTCACAAAACTAAAACATAAAGTTTGACAAATCTGAGAGTTTTTAACATCAAACAACAGTTTCTAGTGTTACAAAGAACAATCAAAGAATTGTATTCGGGTAATCACATGGTTTGGATTGCTGTTTGAGACAAATCAACACAAGTAATTATTACAAAGACTGACAAAACCGAAGGAGCGAAGCGACTGAGTCATGTTTTTCACACCGTGTGTCAGCTGTCAGTGTTACCTGTGGTGTTTTGTTTGTTGCTTTATCTTTCAAATGCCAAAAAACTTTGTGTTACATTCTCCGTTATTTTGTGTTTGTTTGCAAATGTGCTACAATCACTTAAGTTACATGTAACTTGTACTGCTTGGATTGTTGATGCACTACTTCATTAGTCTCTTATCTAATCACATGGCAGTATAATTACTGTAAGTATACTAATGACAGTCAAGCCGTTTACTGTATACCAATGTCTTGTGTGCAACTGGGCAGTGTTTGTGACAAAACAACCTTTGTTTATCCATTTTTTTAGCTTAATGGTTGTATATACACCTACCTTGTCGTTATTCTTGTATCTGAAAATATTCCAATGTATATTATCCTGGCTGCAGTGAAGGTTGTATCGCGTCACCCAGTAATTGTAATTTGAGCGGCCCTGGGTCGCAATCATGGTGAGTTTCATGAGACGCCTGAAGTCAACCTTGAACCACTGATGATGGTTGTTATGTCTGGAGACCCACGCACCGCCATAACTGCCTCCAAGCGGCCCTTGGTTCAGTCTGGCCAGCGTTGCAGCGTACCGATTGCTCAATGTCGAAGAAACCGTGATCTGACTGCTCTTAATGCGATTGTTCTGCATTCCGAGGGCAGAATTGCATAGCGCAGCTATGAAGCAAAATGGTAAATAAAAGGTAGAATAAAGCTGCTCATTCTAAAATGGTTTAAAGAGTTTTACCCTTGTTATTATCGCTACCGCATCTCTTGAGGATGTTTGTTGCCTCAAAATGTATTTTATTCTGCCTTTTAATCATACGACGGTTTGGGCGGTACGATTCCAACATGAAACCTTACATTAGAGTCGTAATTGGTTACCTCTTTATTCAGACACACAGTCAGTTAAATTCTTGTGTTTGATTACTGATTTGAAGCCCCTCCCCCCCCAAAAAAAAAGCTTCAGAATGGGATTTGTTTTCATGGTCGCGTAGCAATGAAATTGTGGTAACTTTTAAAAGTTATTCAGTCTGAAATACAAGTGCACAGAGACATTCCGTTTTGAACGTTTGTGCAGACATTTTGAAGATAAGTTTCTGTAATACAGTTTTGCAACGATTTGAGCAAACGTTTTCATTTGCGTTGCGATTTACAAAAAGGGTTTTCTGGCAACGTTTTTGTGATGGCGTTCTACCCCTCTCACTGTTAAGATGTTTACGCATGCTTCTCGAACAAAAAAAAAAATCAAAAGCATTTGCCATATTTCCTCTTTTTATACCTTTTTGGATCCCGTTATTTTACAGTAACAGTGTACTAGTTACAAACAAACAAGCCACCTAGCCCCCACAACGCATAAAAAACAATCATACCGCCACCACAACAGCAAAGCCATCCACTTACACCGAAACAACAAATCCCCTCACTACACACATCACCGCAAAATTTGAAATTACAAGGGACCGAATACCAGTAAAGAGAGCCTCAAAAAGATTTGAAAGCTTGATGTTTGGAAAAGCATTATTGAAACTGAATTCGATATTATAAAGGGGTTTCATTCGCATCCCCAATTCCCTAGTGCTTTCATATGCGCCCGTTACCTTGACAACCGTAGAGCTCAACCCTCATTGTTGGCCAGCTGTACCACGTGTACGGGTGAAACCGAACGTCTGTTGCCGTAAATGGTTTCATGATCTGGTTGTGAACTATGTGATGCCTGTCTGTATTGCCAGTGAACATCTAAGGAAATAAAGAACCTATAGTTAGATTACCGTTACAGTAACAAAGGACAAGGAATTCCTAAACACGTACAACTCGTATATGTTTTCAAAAAGTAACAGCCTTTTCCTCTCTGTAGTCCCCGATGGCGTTATATTATTACCCACTGGTGGCTTATACATGGCTTATATAGGAATGTATAAAAAATGCCAATGGCTGCATCCTAGCATTACGGCGTTACCCTCTCTGATGATCATCATTTATAGCAAAACATGCTTACATATATATAAAAAAGACTATCATTACTTTGTTAGCGAACACTCGCAACTTTTGTTAGTTTTCAATTTTTTCAATTTTATGAATTTATCTACAAGTTAGCAATACTCCAGATTGGTGAAACAAATATTCTAAAATATATTACTTAGAAATTGAAAAGTTGTTTTGTGATCATTTTGTCGTCGCAAATAATTGTGTTAGTTTTGTTTTTGAGCCTTAGCTGATCGATGCGTTCAAATCGAATTTTCCGTGTAAACCAAGGGCAGCTAGGTACTAACAATTTCGATACTCCATGTGTGTTCTCTAAAATCCATTAAAAGAGCCAATACGTTTCATAAATTTCGTAAACTGGGACTCTTAAAACCAAATTTATGGGACAAACGCACTTATGGGCTTTTTTTAGTCGTTTCGCCCGATTTAAGGTACCGCCAGCACTTATGGTTACACCTACTCGGGCTTCTTCATCGTTTTTATTAAACCTACAAATGTGGACCATTTTGGGTCCGTGGGGGAAGCGTACACCCCCGCACCCCCTGCCTACGGGCCTGCTTATAACCAATAATGTCAGGCGTTCCTAGTGCGCAACAATTAAAAGGATATAATTAGACGTGTGTAACATAAATGTGTGTATTTTATTTAAATAGAGCTTGTATTGTTAAAGTAAGTGTGGAAAAAGAGAAAGTAGACGCATTATTGTGTTAAACAAACCACCCCGATAGTGTATTGTCTCACTAGGCTCTATAGCTACATGTAATACTTAACTCTCACCTTTAGTTTTCTGTTCTCCAAATATCGCACAAAACGATACCCGTCGCGGCTGTACGACAGGTAATAAGACTTCACCCACTGATGAGCATTCTGTCTTCCCTGAGTAGCCACTCCAGTGATCTTGGTCAGCCTGTCCAGTTTAACCTGAAGATACTGTTTGCGGTTCCTCGCTCCTGCCATCCACCCGTACACACTGTTCAAACGTCCGTACAGGGGGTAGTAGGAGGAGTATTGTGATGAGGCGCTGAGGTGTCCGTGGGGAATACGTTGGTCCTCCAAACCGAGTGGCATCTCACAGCGTTCTAGTTGTTCAAACACATCGTAATTCTATTTAGTCAAATTGTGTTTAAAGGGAGCCTCGGCTGACGCCCTAAAGAGGAAATCCCGTATGGGTCGTCTATACAAATAAGATACAAGTAAAAAGAAAAATCACCTAAATACTTAAATATAGCTTTAAAATACATGAAATGAATGAAATTTGCAAAAAAACTGATTTTCCTAAAAGGTTCCAAATTTAATTGAAAACATTATTTGATATAATTGCTGAAAACTTTCGCACTTGGGCCGGTTAAATGTGGTGCATTAGTATTATGAAACAAGGGTAAGCAAACCTACGCAAAACAAAGAAACGTAGCGAAATAGTACGCAAACACTTACTATTTAAAGCTGAGTGTTTTAAGTTTAGAGAAGAGATAAGGGGCAACAGAACCCACTATTAACATATCATTAACAATAATAATAATAATAATAATAATAATAATGGTTTATTCAAAGCTTCTATACAGTGTAGATACACATCTATGATAAATAAAACTGAAGAAAAAGATGAAATGATCGGCTATTTACAATTTATATGTAGTAGTGAAAATCTACGAACGAAAATGTCTGCCAATAATCATCAAAAGTTGGGTTCTAGACATTCTCTTCTTTGCCCTCTTGGTTAAGATTTGCCTAGCCTGTTGACCAAACTGGCGTTTGTTAGTGCACGATCTTATATTTATAGGTGGGTCGTTAAATAAAGTCGACGCAAAGATAAGGAATATTGCATTTTGTTACAAATTACGAAGAACGCAGCATAATTTATGCAAAAATCACTGATAAAGTTTAACATTCTTGTCACCAGATATCTGGCAAGAAAAGGATGGAAAGCAAGAAATGTATTTGTCTGTTTCACTATATTCCATTTTTACCATAAACTAGCTCCAATTACAAGTATATGTGCCAAAATAATAATCGAGGAAAACTAATGGACTAACCGTCCGCCTACACCAGTGGATAATGGATCTTCACTGAGTTCTTAATGTTTTGACCTGTTAGCTGCTATGAAATTAAACAACATTTGATGTAAACTTTAGAAAAATACGTACTTTCTGGGCATCCTTTAAACTCTGCCCTCATGGATATCCATTTGTACCAGCCCCACGGGTGAATACGGATATAGCGAGCCTTGATTCGTGGGTGGAGTTTGTGTCGAACAACACTGTTTTGATCTCGATTTCCTTGGAAGTACTAGAAAACAACACAGTATATAGCGACTTGCCAGTTTTCCAGTGATTCCAGCGGTATTTAAGAAAACAAAGAAAGCAATGGTCTCGAGATTATTTCGTTTATACAACTATGAAATCAACCCGTCACGAGAAAGATAGTATTTCAAAAAAAACTGTTTTATTTACCAAATTTGAAGACAAGGGAACACTAGTTTTATAAAAGTTGTTTTCCTGCATTGGCGTGTAAGGTAAATGTGTGGTTTTATCAACAAGGGTTGAGGTGGTATGATTTTCGCTACAACGTTGGATATAAAACGGGCCGTTCATAGGTCCAGCCGGAATGTTCGCTCCGACGAAGAGCTAGCGCTCAAAAAGTCAGTTTCACATCCAGCCTTTCAACAAAAATATATATATATATATTATGTCAGCCCTTTTTTGATCAAACCAAAAAAGTGACGACCTTTGGCCTTTAAATATTGGCAATATGATGTCATTTCAAATAATTTTCATATGGAATAGAGACAGCCGTATTTTCTAACCTTGAGTTAAAAAAGGTTCACCACATGCTCTTTGTTCAGTCATACTCTTCCAAATCTGGTAAAATTACCAACTTGAACGCTGTATTTCTTGTGATGGATTTCGTAACTTAACTACAACATTTATATAGTCGTTTCTTTATTTTACCACTGGTTACTTTCACTTCTTTCAGTGCTAATCTCATCAAGTTTCGTCCTCATGTGAATGACTAAGTTCCATTCATCCGTTAATTTTCCCCCTGAAGAGCAATGATGCTCACTGGTCCAAAAACATTTTTGATTGCCAAAAACATATAGAAAAAAGTATGGATCTTGTGAACTTTTTTTGACATATTTTATTTCATTGCTGGCACTTCGAATGGTCACAATAGCCAACAAACTTGCAACAAGTAAGATTTTATGGTGATATAAACTATTAAAGTGGTTTTAATTTTGTCCTATGCAAAACCAGATGGGTTGCATTGGAGGCTGGTCTTTGCCAACAACTTCACAATAAATTGGGTTCCAAAATTGGCGTATCAAAGCTGTGTGTCAACATAGCGGGCATGTCTGTCAGATCTGTGTCTTGCTCCAAACTTATCTAAAACGTGTAGCTTATCAGTACCTAGGCATTCAGGAAAATTTGATTTTTCCTGATTAAAATTAGTGTTCTCTATGACGTCAATGCGAACGAAGAAGTAATAAAACCGTATTACCTTTCTTCCACTATTTATCTTGTACTCGGCCCAGTGGATACCATCCTGACTGTACGTGACATAGTATTGCGTGACCCAATTTACGTAGTCTTGTCTTCCTTGTGTCAAGATCTGAACAATTCTGGTTGGTCGCCTAAAGTCCACCTTGAACCACTGGTATCTCGTGCTATGTCGCACTGACCATGATCCGCGGAAGTGGCCAATTTTCTTGCGATGAAGGCGGCCGAGCCAAGCAGCGTGGTTTTTGTCAAAAATGGAGGAAGCACTTATTTGATTGTTTTTGATTCGTCCATTTTGCAATCCAAGAACCTTATCGCATCGAATGCCTGAAAAATTTAATTGCAAGAGATACGTATACAATGTTTCTTAATTGGTTTTGAAAAGCAGTAAATTTAATTGAAGAGACATACTCTGCCATTAATCAAGCATATAACTCCTATGTGTGTAAAGATCGTGTTCTATGGAGTTGATATTGATGTAAAATTTTATTTTTTTGCAAAACTAATCGCTTTACGAACGATTATCATACGTTCCGAACAATTTCCCACAGCTTGTTAAACTTCTTTTTTGTATTGAAGGGAACTTTCTTTGAGGAATTATTTAGATCTCATCGCGGTTTCGGCACAGCTTTTCAGGAATGATTTTCAGTTCGGCAGATTGGTCAATCTTTTTAATGTAGTTTAATGCTGTTATAAGTATTTTGCATATTGAATCTACCTATTAGTATTAAGATTTGGGGTTGGGCTGTTCTTGCGGTCTTCCAAATGCAAACGTCCGTAAATTAAAGTTCAGATCAAGCTTTCTACTGATAAAAAAAGGACGCTAAGAGCATCAGAGTTTGAGTAGACGAGGATATGGAAATTTTAATTTTGTAAAACTTACCCACAATGCAACCATAAAACTCGACTCTCATGGCTATGTAGCCATGCCACGTACGCGGGTGAAGACGAATATAACGGGCAACAATTGGGCTGGCAAACTTATGGGTTTTGATGACAAACCTGTCGTGGTTTCCTCTGAATATCTGTGGTTAAGAAATGAAATATTAGCAAGCTGACTATGTTTTTTGTGATCAAAATTCATAAAAACACTATTCCAGTTAAACCTTGGTTTTCACGTTACGATGGAAAAAAGCAGAAACAGCGATGGGTAAGAGAATTAAGCGCGATTGAACAAAACGAATGCTTTGATAACGGCTATTTTCATCAGCACGAGATAGCATAATATAATCAACTTCCAGCTACCGACAAACTGACCACAAATCACAAAACCTTGGCAAGAGCACATTTTTAATGAAACTTCAAATGTAATTTGTGAAAGAAGTTCGAAGAAAAGAGTGATTGAGAACATTAAATTTGTTGAGATTCAAAGGCTGGGTCAGTAGATTTTGCCATCCAACCTAAAATTCCCTGAAAATGTTGAGGTATTGAACATTGTGTTCAGCGGCTCATTTTATCTCTGCTCCCGTTTATTTGGTTTTTATTTTGACGCAAAGCGACGATGAACTCAATAAAAGCAGAAACATAAGCGAAAAAACGAAACCTTCCGTTTTGCCCATGTTCAATCTCGTTTAACTTTGGTTTTCGCTAAACAGAACAATCTTTGTGTTCCCACCTTGTACCTGTGAAAAATCAAAATATGAGGCTATCTTCGGAGTTGTTTTGTTTTGTATTTAGAATAACAAACTACTTCTAGCAATCTTTAATACAAACATTAATCAAAGTAACCACGAAAGGCCTTTTGTTGCTGTTGATTCTGTGACAAATAGATTTCAAAACAGATATTTCAAGATAATTATAATTATTCTAATTGAAAGCTTGTACCTTAGTGCGGCCCTGCTCACGGTACGGTAACCATCGCTGACCTTTTTTGCTGAACATGACAGAATACGTTTTCACCCAATAATGAGAGTTCGACCTGCCCTGTGTGGCAACTCTGCTGATCTTAGCCAAAGCTAAGAAGTCCACCTTTAGCCACTGGTTACGGTTGTTTCTCTTCGCCGTCCAACCATAAACTTGGTTGAGTCTGGCTCTCCAGGGAGCGTATGTGGAGCTCTGGAATGAGGAGGCGCGCATCAGCGGGTTCGCTATCCGTCCATCCTCCAACCCGAGCGGCATGTCACATCGGTCTTAAAAAGATATTGTAATTGTAGTTTTAAAAATGCCCTTGACATTGTTGAGAGATAAACTAAAAAGAAGTACACTTCAGCGACGTTTAAACGTGCAACAAGCTACCGCGATCATTTCCGCAGGCAGTTTTTTTACTGCACCGCGAAGTTCAAGAAAGTTTGAAAACGTCATCTTTTGGGTTACGGTTGGTACACTAGATATCTTTCAGCGGGAGCTACAGCTCGTATTTTGGTTGTGATAAGGGGGATCGGAAAGAAGATTTAAAAGGGAAAAAACGTCATTAGAACGCAACAAACACCATTCCTAGGCGAACAAAAGGTCATCCCACGAGTAGCATGAAAGCAGTACCTAAAATCCAAAAAAAGAGATTCCTTGAAATTAAACAACTTGCCTCCAATCTGTTCCTCACAAATTATCTCGAATATTCTCAAAATATTATTGATCTTTATCAACTAATGTACTGTGTCACTTTGATTCAAAAATTTGATTCTTCAAATCGAACCAAGAATTCGGCAGATTATGGCGCAATTGCGCAAAAAACTTGGTACGACTTGTAGCTCCCCGTTAAGGGTGCGTTTTATTGTTCTAATCCGCAATAGGAATACATTCGGGAAGATTTCTAAATACCTTCTCGAAGCTTCAAACATTAAAAATTTGTTCGAAATTAGAATTAAAATGAGCGTACAACTTACTATTTGTTTTAAATATATAAAAAGAAGTGTTCTGCTCATTGGAAGGAATTAAAGTGGTAATGGAAGCAATATCAAATGAACGCACCTTTACATCAATCAATCAATCAATCAA
>JAOBYE010730795.1:0-24502 GCA_025403585.1 Parazoanthus swiftii | reverse complement strand
TAACCCCCCCACCCCTCTGGATTTTCCAATTCCCTCCGTGGTGGGGGTATGGATATTTTCTGGAACCACACATTGTATATTTAGCTAGGACACAGCAAAAGGGCACACTACATTTTAAATACAGTTTATTGTTCCTCTTTCAGCATGGTAACAGAATCAATTGTCATTTTGTAGGTATTTATCACAGAAGCGGCATGATGATGCTGTAGAGCTGGTCTACAATGGAGCTTGTTCTTTATTAAATCACAAACAGGTACAGCCTGGAATTTTCCCTTCTAGTATAAAGTCATGGTTTGTTGTTGTTTGAATTCTTAACTAAATTCATTAACCCTTAGTAATGAGTTTTTTTCTTTTAAGTTTGGCAGTGGTGGTGACTTAGCAAAATTGATGCTAGACAGTTTTGAAACATGTAAGAAGTCAGTGGATGATAATACTGTAGGTGAGTCAAGCATAATACTGTAATAGTTTACATGTACATTGTACTGTTTTGTTTTGTTTATAACCATTGTGCAGATAGGTTTTATGCAACTTAACTGTGAAATGACTAAAATTAATACATAAAGTGTATATCTTAGAACTTCAAATTCTCAACTATTTCAGACATGAAAAATGGTTTTTCATACCCTACATGTATTTCAGAGCAAACCTCTGAGCAATAAAAAATTGCAAGAGAACTGTATTGTGAACATAGTTTATTCTCTGCAAGAATCGTACCCTTATTTATAAGTACTGTAAATCCCAGTGTATAAGCCAACTCTGTGTATAGGCCGACCCCTGTTTTCAGGGCCAATAAAATTGGGTTTTAGGTATGACCCTCTGTATAAGCCGACCCCCCTTTTCGAAGTTAAACATAATTCAAACCAAAATTATATTTTTTATGTCCGCCTAAAAAGTTCAAAAAATTTCCCACAAAAAAAATAGTTACATCTAGAAGAAACATCCCAGAAATGCAGAAGAGCAGGAAAAATTGTCTGGTTGACCAGTCAGAACAGATCGTTCTTACCCCATACTGTTTGTGTTCATTGAGCCGTGAAGTAAACAGCTGAAGTCACATATTTTCCAGACGCATGCAACATTGTGTTTGAGACGCTGCGAGAGCAATTGGCGAGGATAATCGTGTTCAAAAAAAACAAAGCGAATGTGCTATGATGCTGCATTCAAGCTAAAAGTTATTAATTTTGCAAAAAGAATGAACAATTCTTCCGCCACTAGAGAGTTCGGTGTTAATGAGAAACAAGTGAGAGAGTGGAGGAAGGCTGAGGTCATGCTGAGTGAAATGCCCAAGACAAAGTGTGCAAATCGTGGGAAAACTTGTAAGTGGCCCGAACTGGAAGAAACCATGATTGACAGAATGGGTGAATCAGCAGCGATCATTTATTGTTACAAGACCGATGATTCGACTCCAGGTGCAAAAATGGGCTAAAGAGAATCATTGTCAGCATCTTGTCTTGGTTGAAACCAGTTTTTGTACAGTAAATGCAATAACTATGAACTATTAATTTGCCTTGTTTCCATTTTCAAAAGTTTGTACTCGTTGTATAAGCTGACCCCAAAATTTGAGGACCAAAATTTGGGGTCAAAGTCTCGGCTTATACACCGGGATTTCGGTACCATATTTGACCAAGTAAGCACCCAAGTCAATGCAATAAGTCTGGCAAAAGTTTGGGGATGGGCACTTACAAGGTAAGTTTTCAATCATAGTAATTTGCATAATAATAGCCCTTTTTGAACATGGACCAACATGATTTGGAGATTTTCACAGTCTCCATTTCATTCTGTCATGTGCTACGTGCTTTCTGCAGACACTGATTTCAACAGGTTGTTTTCCTTATCCTGGTGCTATTTTCATTTGAAGAAGGAATATTGCTTCATGTACATGTTATTTTTTATGATCACTGAATGCTATGCAGATTTTTTGCAATGCGGCAGGTACAGTAACAGACTAGAGTGATAAATCAGCAATCGAGACAATTTGGCAAGTTTTTCGATCTTTTGTTTGCCACAATTTGACAGCATGGATTATCTTTTTACTGTCTATTGACAACTGTATTGTAATACAAAGCTTTGTTGCTTGGGCCGAAGGCACCGAGTTGAGGTTTTGGCTGTGTTTTTTTTAATGGTTAATGCGTTAAACTTGTGATCTTGTTGAACTTGGATTCGCCAGGGCACGGGTTGTTTATTTTAAATCGCAGATTTATTTCAGTTACAACTGGTATAAATTAGCCTGCGGTGCAGACGGTTTTGATTTTATTTTACTATATATACCGTCTGTGTAACGGATCCCGAAAGCTTGTTCTCAAGAAAATGGTTTATCAATGTCACGCATTAGCCAAGCATAAATTACAATCATTCGACGAATGAGACATGAATCTTTTCAAGTGCAAAACAGGGAGAATAGAATATTTATGCCAAAAGGACAAGAGAACAACATCACTGTCATGCTTTCTTAACCTCATACTCACCGTCTGTCAAGCTTTTAGCCCATTACAAAGCGCGTAAGAAACCGACCAATCAGATACCAGTACACATATCCGGACGAAAGCAAGAACAAGATATCGGTATCTGTTTTGCAGACTGTGTATACTGGTGGTTTAGACTGGCTGCAACGCAGGCTAGTATAAATATCTTTGTTAAAAAATTCAATAGCTACAGTTAGTACTAGTTTTGCTGTGATTTTTAAAAGAGATCGAAATAAATGTATCTCTGAAAAGGTCAGCGTTGGTCATGTCCTTCATGCAGCTTTCCTTTCGTTGTCAATTTCAGTTCCGTCGTTCAGGCACCAAGCAAATGCAAATTTTATCCACAATTAAACATGCTACATTTTTGTTTTCGTTTGCAGTTTATTTTCAGTGTTAAAATGGATAAAGAATGAAGGGTGCAAAGCTGTTTTTAGCGAAAATCAACAATTATAATTGCAGTCACAAATAACCAAGTGCAATCAACTCGTTTACAAATGGATACTTGATTGCCAAAACCAGGATGACTTCATGCCATGCTTGAATACCTTTCATGTTGCAAATGCACTTTATTATTGTCAGATAATTTTTTATTGATAAAACAAGCTTAATTTTGAAGCGGCATTAAACACAACATTTTTGTAGACTTTCTGTAATAATTTTACTATTAGTTCAATTTTATTATTACTGCAGCAGTCCTGAAAAAATAATTTTACCATAAATATTTCTTCCAAAAATACCCCGTGCAAGAACTTTCGTCTGAAAAGGGGGGTGGGTGCTTACTCGGGCATGGGTGCTTATAATACTTGGTCAACTACGGTACTATACTCCAGAACAAATTGGCCCCAACACTGTGCCTTTATGTGTGGCACATGTACCTACATGTATTTGTTATTACAATGTGCCATGCCTCTCAGTGAGGTCACCACAGCTCTGTGTTTTATTATTTTTAATTAATAAATATAATTTTGTATTTTACTAGGTACAGAATTAAGTAAAAAATATTACCTCCAAAAATCGCAAGTTCTACTTATCATGGAACTGTTTTTATCCTGGTTGTGGTCAATATACTGGGGATATTTGGTTAAACATTATTTTGTAAATCAAAGATGAGTTGACTGGTGCTGCTGCAGTATTATTTCTACACTCCCATTTTCTTTTTAAAAATATCTTGAATACATGATTGTATAAACTCAAAAAGAGAAACAAACTTAATTTCAATGACTGACTGGCAAATAATGAAATGGAAAAGTTAAGCTATCCATACCTAAAAATAAAATAAATTGCTATAAATTGTCACAACAATTGGTTTATCTCTTTGGATTTCAGAAAAAATTAGCACTATCTTCAAGCTGTTTGAACCATCATCATCAGACAGACAGGAGTTCATTGGAGAAGCCATACGGTATGAGCTCATTCTTATTATTTCCAGCATGCCATCATTGTGTTGTTTGTTACCGGTACTTGTAGAAGCTGTTTAATATTATCTTAACAGACAGAAAACTGCTTCAAGCAATACTTAATTTATTGTACAGATCTTACGTTTTCCCTATTTACCAGATTTTTTCTCTTCCAGATGGACATCAAAAGCTGACCCCTCTCTTAGGTTCGGCCATCAAGCCCTTCATAAAATATGTGCAGAAGTATACTGGCAAGGTTTGTTAAACTTTATAATTATGTATTATATTTCAATTTCAAGTCAGATTGTTCCCACTTCTATTCTGTTCAGATATATTCAGCCCATATTCTCTGTTTCCACATCTATTCTGTTCAGAAAATAATATTAATGCACAACAGCCTGCCAAAATACCTTTCAAAAAATATTGAAATGGTCCAAAATAGGCAGGCCCCCTGATATTATGTGATGAAAAATGGCAAATTATGCAGCATTTTAGGGCTTATTATGCGGTAAATTATGCTTTTTTTTAGTTTTTGTGCGGTAAATTATGCGATTTTTCAGGTAACATTTAATCCATTTTGTTGTGTTTTTAGAAACAAAACTCCCTGAAACAGTTTTTATATTCTTATCATCCCTTTTAAGACAGGTTTTGCTCATAAAGGAGCAAAAAGTAGGCTTCAACAACTATGTTATAAAGCAAAGATATGAAAATGTTATCACAGAGGACTATCACTCTGGGCACAATAATTATTGTTGAAAACTGAAACACACTGTAACCGTTAGTATATAAATTCCCAAACTGATCATGAGAGCCTCTGGATCCGTGTAACTGCCAACACTTTGGGATTGCCCCTCCATTGATAACACGATTCTTCAAAAATTCCCTTTAATATATAATTTATGTTAATTGTTTTGTTCAGCGGTGCATACTCTAATCCATTCCTGCCTAGGTCTTAATGTTGTCAACTCATGCCTCGGTTTTGCAGCCCAAAACAGTCTTGAGTATGTACTGCTTGTCTCGCTGTTTCTTTTCAGCATTCCTTTTGTGCGTTTCAGACTTCAAGGGAAGATTTAAAACTGATTTTCTTAAATGGTTGAGAACTTCATTGCACGAGGAGCAAAACCAATTATTGTCTTGGGCATGAAATGTTCCTTTTGGATAATTACTCTGGCGTTCTTCTGCACTTATTTTCATCAGCGAATTTCCTTTCTTTTTCTTTTCACCAGAAATCACAGCTGCTTTTACTAAGAATGTATCCATTTCTAACAATAAAACTGCATAAGAATCATAAAAGCATCTGAAAAGTAATTCTCTGCAACTTCCAGCAAACATCAAAATGGAATAAATCAACAATTTTCGAATGTCAGAACAAATTGGACCTAGACTCCCATTGTTTGAAACTATGCCTGGACGCCTGGATCTTTTCTCTTAATTTTTTTTCCCATTTTAAAATTTATTTCCGTCTCCCTTTTGAGCACTAAAAATGTACAGCACCATTTGGTGGGGAGGGGGGGGGGAATTCATGTAAAAAAAAAATTTTTTTTTTTAATTTAAAAAAAAGTAAAGTCAGCTCTGCCGTCCTTGGACCCACATTCAGCAAAACAAGACTATGGATTGGATGTGCAAGACACTAACCACTAGGCTATACGCAAGAATAAAGATATTTTCTTCAATTTTTTACAAGTTTAATCAATCATGCATCCAGTCCCCACATCCATATTAACACAACCAGAGTTACATGGTCACATTGTGAAGTTTGAGCAGAAATTTGAGTGGTGTTTTTTGTGCCTGCCAAAGCAAATTGTTGAAGGTTTTTAAGCTATTTCTTGTTTTTATTGTGCTAGTAGTACGATTTATGTGGGATTATGCGAGAATTTGTGAATTATGTGGCATTATGCATAATATTGGAGGGACTGAATAGGGCCTTGCATATAACAATGTAAAATGAGGCTCAGCAAAATTAATCTGCCCAAGGCTAGATGCCAGGCACACCTTCCTCTGCCAGAAAACAATGCGCAACATTGCATATTGTGGTTACTTATCTAAAAAACCCAGACCAGAGAACATTCACACAAATATGATCTTCAGAATACCGTATTTGACAGAGTAAGTGCCCATGCCCAAGTACATGTAGGCACCCACCCCCCTTTACTGTAGTTTTTTGTTTAGTGCTGCTTAAAAAGCTTCAAAAAGTTGCCCACTTGTGTCACCATGCATATGTCATAGTCAGGTCAGGGTCAATTAACTAGTACTTAAATTTCAATAACTGGTAGCCAATGAGATTATGTCTTTTAAGTGGTTATCATGTTTTGAAACAAAAAAAAACTTTCTTAAGCACATTTTGTTTGTGCATTATATTAATGCATTTTTTACAATAAGTACAATTACCCATTATTGATAATAATTTATTTTATGCACTGCTAGCTGTAATAACTAAAAGTTGAATTACACAGCCAGCAAGAGAAATGGCTAGCACTGTGGTAATGCTGAAGATATGTTACAGTATCAATAACAAAATAATTTCTGCCATAATTGCAGGTGCAGTTTTTTCTGTTTTGTATATGGTGATTTTAAACAAAGTACAATTATGTCAACTGAAAATTTGTTCATGGTGCTTGAATGGTCTGGTGTAACAAAACTCATTCCACAATGTGGGGTTTCCTTGTTCAGAAATTGTGCTCCATACACTGGAAAGACTCAAGTTACAGCTACTCTCATAGACTTTTTGAGAACTGGTTTTATGATAGTTTGCCATTTATAAAAACTGCCAGCTTTGCAGGCTACAGCAATCTTCTGCTTGGGTTTCAATAATCTCTTGAATGAGGCAGTTAACTTGATTACAGTACCTGCTGTGTAAGTAAGAAATTGATCTGCAGTTGACAGTTAATTCAGAAACTGACCAATCACAGACTGCCATTGCCTGGTGAACAGAGCTTAATTTTGAACAATAGGTTGTCTGTAGTCCCTATTTTTTTCTCTCTCTTCTCTTGTTTTTTTTATTCTTGCCCCAGTTTCCATTCACTGTCTTTCATAACTTCTTTTCCACGGCTAGGAAAAATTGCAAGTCAGTTTTAAAATGTGCGTATCAGTATTCTGTTCAATCCTTTGGTCACACATACCCACCACTGGTGACCTCAGTTCCTGGTATGTTACCTATGCATGGTACTGTGTATAAACAGAAACAGAAACAGTTTATTTTAGCTATAAAATTAATAAATGTAGATAAATAGGAACAAGTGCAGCTTTGTAGCTTGATTCTGTTTTACCTAGAAAAGAACTATACTGAGTCACGATACCACTTCATGTACACAAGTGATGGGTGCCAATGTGCTACTATGCTGGTTGAATATGCAACAACTAAAGGATACCGAGGAGAGTCTGACTTGTTCCTAGCACAAGCAGTCCTACAGTGAGTGTTGCACGTTCTTTTCAGACAAACCATTGATTATAAGTGATGAGAGAGTGACTGTATGAAAATTTCTGTCCTCCTACACAAGTTAGAAACAACAAACTAAGTTTTAATTTTAACAATATTATTGTTTTTATAAAAAATCTCAATTTTTTCTCAAGATTTGGAGAAAAAGGTAAACTGTCATATGTACAGCTTTCAAGTGCTTTTAATATAATTATTTGAGAGTGACATAATTTATAGATCCAATGGTCATTTGTAAATTGAGTTTCCAACAGCTGGATCAAAAGGGTTACTAAATAATATAATTTATTATTAATAGTTTTCAAATAGGGTATCTGAATGTTGCAAAATAGGAGAGAATTTATAATAATATTTATAATAGGCTTGGAAATTTGTATATCAAGCAGTCCATACCTACACACATCCCCAGGTATAATATTTTCAAGGTAGTTTTTAATGTAGCTATACTCAACATTTTAGTGGAATGCACTTGAGGTATTTTAAAATTTGTTTGCTTCACTGTGCATTTTACTCTTCCATTTTTTGATAGTTTGTGGAATGAAAACTATAATTTTATAAGGTAAGCCCCTATGATATGTCATAACTCCATGGCAGCTCTTTTATTATAATTAAAATATGACTTAATAATAAATTATTAAAAGAAAATTTTATTTATAAAGTTAATAAGTTGTAATATGATGAACTTATGAGCAAATAAGCTGACAGTCTTTTAGCAACTATTTCAATTGTCTTTGTGCATGATGCTCATTACAAAAAAAAACATCATTTGTATGCACTAAAATTACTGTCAGTAGTTTTACTCGGTTTGTTGTTAAGATGTTATTTTTAAACTTAAGTAGCACCTATCAATGTTAAGCTCCTGGGGAGAGGGGGTAGGCAATTGCAAGATATTTTCATTCAACAGGATACAAGGTAAGTGACTGTTTTAACTAATCGTATTTGAGAGATATTGGTTTGAATTTCCCAATTCAGTTGAAGGAAATCTGAAAAAAAATGGCAAAACACAGCCAAAGCTCAGATATGAATGGCTGGTGAAGAACCTGTGGCTTGTATATTCAAAATATCTGGATGGCACTTTCTGTTTTCCTGTGTTTTGTTTGCAATTGGCACTGATTACTTTAGAAATGCTGCAAAGCTGGATCACCTCTTCTGATCTCCCCTGACTTTCTGGACGACCACTACTGAGATTTTAACTCAAAAACCACTCCAATGGAAAATGTGAGACACACATGATTTCGCCAGGCAGCGCGTGCAAAACTTTTACACTCTTTCCAAAAGCAATTTTAGCGACACCTGTTGATCAACAGCTCAATGGTGTATTGCAGGCACAGATTGCTCAAAACAGAGGAAAAAATTTAAGCCTATTTTGAAAACAATAACTTCGTATGAGCAAAACAGTATCTCCCTGAGGAAAGCACGTTGATGACCTAGATAATGATCAGTTGTTGAGCAAATTTCAAGCTTTGTTACATTATCACATGGATGGATGGCGGCGACGAGGTTCTTAAGAAATATTTTGAAACTGCCCCAAGAAACGCTACGTACCGGTCCAAACCATTCAGAATGAAATGATTTAGACAGTTGGTGGCTACGTTGTTCAGCAAATTGTGGCTTAAGTTAAGGAAAGCAGCATGTTAGCAGTTATGGCGGACAAAGCTGCGGACATTGCAAACAAAGAGAGTATATCATTGGTTCTTCGATTTGTTGATGGAGAAAGCAATATAAGGGAGGAGTTTGTTGGTTTTTGGGAGTGCTAGTGTGGAGAGGATGTTAGCTAGTGGAGGGGCAATTAAACATTTTATCACACAGGCTATCAGTAACATTGGTTTAACCATAGATAATTGCCGGGGGCAAGGGTATGACGGTGCAGGTTACATGGCAGGAAAGTATATTGGGGCCTCAACACTGATTCAATGTGAATTCAGCAAGGCATTTTAGGGAGTGTCATCAAATCAAAAAAATTTAAATAATGTCCAATGGATGTTAGGGGGGGAGGGGATTTAGCTGTGGACAATTTTTTTAGCATTAAACAAACTTACAGTAGCTTGACAAAGTATGGAATGGACGTTGTCAGGGGAGGGGGGAAGGGGTTTCAGGGATAACATCCATCGGATGTTATTTAAAATTTTTTTGATTTGTCGACACTCCCTTACGTGCATTGCATGCATCATTGCCTTAATTTGCGTGTGGCAAACAGTTGCTTCCTGTTGTTAGTGAAGAACATGATGAACCCTGTGAGGGTAATCTCAGAGTTCTTTAACAACTCGCCAAAGCGTCAAGAGCGCCTTTCTTTAAAAATCAAACAAGGTCTTCCACAAAACAACCACATTAACTTTAATTGATGTCTGCCAGACTCGATGGATTGCAAGAACTGACGGGTTAGACAGAACTGGTGAACTGCTTATCCCCATCATTAACACCCTAGAGGACATGGTATTGATTAAAAATAGGGACAGAGTTGCTTGTGCTGGCACGTGGAATGCCCCCACTAGGGGTGACACAGGCACATTGTTGAAGTCGATCGATTTTGAATTTATCATTACTCTAGTTGTTGTTAAGTTTCTTTTGAATTTGACAAGACCTGCCACCATCAAGCTCCAGAGTAAGTAAATGGATCTGCTTAGTGAGAGGTTTCCCGCCTTTGACAAGAAGCATGGTAAACTGTTTGATAAGGCAGTGCGCATTGCTGCACAGATCAACATCAAGCCATCATGACCAAGAATCATGACGCGACAGCTCAATCAATCCCATGCAGCTGGTCCCGATAGCACCCCAGATGAGTACTACTGCATCAACCTTACTTGTGCATTTCTTGACCATGTGTTGGAATGGCTGAGGTCATGGTTTCCTCCGGAAGATACACGTGCTACTGTCTGCTGAGTTTTTCGTTTGGGAGAGGCTGTGGATCAACAAGAGGGATGACACAGAAGACAATCCAGACAAGATTGCCATGGCCCTGAAGTTTGTTCACTGTGAGTCCTTTCCCAATGTTTTCACAGTCCTCCAGGTACTGGCCGCGGTTCCTGTGATGTCTTGTTCTTGTGAAAGGTCCATATCTTCTTTGCGGTACCTCAAGAACTATGTAATCTTAGAAGCACTATGAAGGTGGCACGTCTTAATGGCCTTGCTCTTATGCATGCACACAGAGAAGTTCCACTAGACCTGGCTAAACTAATTGACAATTTGCGTTACTCCATCCCAGACAAATGAGAATGGCAAACATACTCCATGTTCAAAGACAATTCCACTTAAATTTATCCATTAAAGTATATTTTTTAGTTGAATGTCTAACTGAACCACACGTCATAAAACCTGGTTTTCTGATTCCGGACTCTTGTAAATTCAAGCAAGATGCAATATGCTTTCCACTTATATTCCAGGTTAAATGTACATTTGAAAATGTAAGTTCTAGCTAGTTGTAATTGAGAAGATTCAATCGAATCAAATATCTAATGCATTTTTTGTCAATAATTTTATGAATATTTACTGCACATTCTTAAAAAATTTCAATTTTTAAAAATCTAGTGCCTTGGGATGCCTAGAATAAAGAAATATACTTTACATCAGATTATACTGATTTTAACTGAAAAAATATCTTACTTTTCCTCTCCAAAATGTGCCAGAAGCCATCCTAGAGGCACTAAGTTTTCAAAATTTCCTGGTGGAACATGCCCCGGGACCCCTCCCCCCCCTAAAAACCTTGTGGCCCTCAGCCATTCATTCAATTTTTTTGTAAAAAGGAACTAGTCATTGAAATCGCTGGATCCTTCCTTGCAATACGCAAGGCAAGTTCCATAAATTTAAACCATCTTGTTTCAATCCCATAATGCATTTCATGAGAAGAAGTCTGCAAAGTTTCTTGTAAAGATGGTGGCAAGCTCATTTCACATGATGCTGCACTCAAATAATTTCCAACTTTAATTTTGTGTTGGGAGGTATAATAATTATAATGACTAATTTTGGAGTGAAGAAGAAAAAGCCTGAGTCCATTTCTTTGAAAACATTCAAGAAATGGTCATTCAGAGACTTCAGGGTGGAAATGGAGGAAGAAAACAGCATCGTGATATGCATAGTTGTCAACTCACCTGCATGGTAGGCAAAATCACCTGGTTGTGGTCAGTTGCGCTTGCGTAATGACCACATATGTCAGCATGCTTGATTATGTGCCCATACAATGTAGGACCGGCAATGGGACCGGCATATGTTGTACAGTTGTCAAATCAGGGGATTAAGCTGATCAGAATGGTTCCCGTGAACTCAGTGAAACATGATTTACCTTTTTTATTTTGCGTAAAATCAGATCCTGGTCTTTATAGTCCCAAAAGTGACTTTACCTTCATTTCACTCGTGTGCTATCTTCCGTGTTTTTACTTTTGGAGACTTGTCCGTGAATCGTGAAAAAGCGTATTTTAATTTTCATGAAACAAGATTGGCATCCCCCTTTAACAGCCATCATGAAAATGCAATTTTAAAATTTCAGATTTGGAGGTTGCTTGAAAGTCAACGTCACCGAATTGCTGCATGCTTCTCAGATTTCAGTATTTTATTCATTAAACTGGCTCAGACAATAAATGTAAGAATTGTTAGGTTATTTTGGAGCGAGTGACTGCCTTCAATTTCCAGCCATGCTTCATCGTGCAAGGAAAGCTATGAATGAACATTGAATGCTAGACCTGACTCAGTGGCATACCACTGGCATACTTCAAAGGAAGACACAAGTCCATTTGTGATAAGTTGCTTGAACGTTGTGTAGTGTGCTCAACATCCATCATATTGGTGACAAACATGCCAATAACGATCCTACCACAGGGCTCCCTTGTTCTGAGACTGTATGACAGGACTATATCCACAGAGGTTTTGGAGAAAATCGTATCTATCTAACAAAACTGTGTATTTTTGGCAGATTCTCCCCCTGCCCCCCCCATCCTCCCTCCTCTTTCTCTCTTCCTGCTTTTCCTCAACCCATGCTCTTGTCTACGCAAGCTAGTATGGCGTTAGAAACACACATGACCAGCATTTGGGGTTCTCAAACTTGGGGTCTATGTAGCATCTAGTATAAGAACGGAAAATATGGTAGATGATAATAATGTCAGACGATAATACTGTCATCAGTTAACTATGTCTGATTGACACACTTAACAGACAATAACATCAGAGATAATGTCATCTGGATGATAATAAAATTATTGTCTCCTAGTATAAGAACATCCAATGAACATCAGCATCATGTGCAAGGCCAAATGTACATAATTTTTATGTACATGGGTGTTTGTAGATTGTGATATGATTACTCATGGTCAGTTCACCTTAACCTTTTCTGTGCAATTGACAGAGGCCCTAACCAAATTTCAGACTAAGGGTTTGAGTTTCGAAGTTATGTAGGAATAAAAATGGTGGTAATATTCAAGATGTTTAAGGGGTTTAGAGGATTAGATAAATAGAAAAAAGGAGAAAATCAATAAACAGGTTCAGATTTTGAGAAAGAAGTGTCAGTAGAGAAAGGGGGTGGGGCACACAGAAGGAGATTGAAACTAGGAAGTTCAGACCTTCTTCCAGGCCTCCTCTTCAATGATATAATATTATTTTGTTTTGTATTGTCATCCTTAGTTCCATTACTCCTTTTTCTTTCAGGTTCTTGTGCTTGAAAAACACAAGT
Source organism: Parazoanthus swiftii (assembly GCA_025403585.1). Classification (NCBI taxonomy): domain Eukaryota; kingdom Metazoa; phylum Cnidaria; class Anthozoa; order Zoantharia; family Parazoanthidae; genus Parazoanthus; species Parazoanthus swiftii. The sequence goes on along the minus strand of JAOBYE010730795.1, from coordinate 11,557 downwards.
ATGGCACACATTGTGTTCTTTAAATATACAAGCCAGCACCCGGAGTTTGCTAAACTGTCGCCACCATTTGACAAACCATTGTTAAATTTTGTTTGGTTTTTACTCTTAGTAATAGAAAGGTAAGTTTTGAGAGTCATCATCAGTATTATAATCAAAAATAATAAGAAACCAAAGGCCACAACAATTTAATTTCTTGTTTTTTAAACATTTAGGCCAAAAACTTGAGATTGGAGGGGGAGGGGGGGGGGTGGGTCCAAGTAAAGGTTACATTTACCTTACGTGCCCATAGCCTAAAGAAATTTATTTTCTTATTTGTAAGTACACATGCACATTAATATAAAAACGTTCGTGAAAAAATATTGCAATTTGAACAAAAGGAGATTATTTAAGAAACTTTTAAAGTCTATTTTTCTTTGGTCAACCCGTTCCGCTGATCAGTAAGATTGTTTTTATATTGATGTGTGCTCTTGACTATTGTCTATGACGTACATTCAGTAACCCGCGCTGCCTTGAACAGAACTTGTCCACACAAAAAAAGTGAAAACAACTATACTTGATTTCTTGAATAGATTACGAAGAAATAGCCAGGAATCTCAATTACATGCAGCTGAAGTGAAGTGTTCCTTAAAATTTGTCACATGATCGCATGACGTCATGGCTTCTTTGTCAACAAAGGCAAAGGGTGTGCCAAAATGGCGGATACTTATAATGTTTTCAAAAATTTGTAAAAAAAACTGTGTTTTGTTCAAATCGCAAAATTTTTTCACGAAGGCTCTTGTTTCAATGTGTACTTACAAAATAAGAAATTAAAATATTTTATGCTATGGGCACTTTAAGAATGTGCCATATGCCGTACTTGTAAATGAATTAACAGTATTTACCCATGTGTAATGCACTCCCCGATTTTGATACTGTTTCCAGAAATTTTCAACATCAATCTTCACTACAAATATATTTCTGAAAAAACACAGCACCATTCTCAAACCTAGCTCCACTAGCATGAACTTCACTTAAGAGTGTTTATGCAATCCATATTGTTTAATTTTTCTGCTGTTGGGGGTACATTACCATATTGTTTGATGACATTTTCTTCTTTTTCTGCACTATGATCAAAATAATGTGATCCATTTTCTTGATGCCTCGTGACAAGGTTCAAGACAGCGTGGAATGCTACATGTAGTTGATCTTTACTCATCAAATCCTGCTGTATTTATGCCAAAAGACCAGAAGATAAATGATTGGCTTGAACCCTTACAAAGCCCAAATGGATAATACTCCAAATAGCAGTGCCAAAATCACTGATTACAACCAAAAGGGTGTCAAACAAAATTACTGCAGATTCATTCTCAGCTGTAAACAATTTCACTAATTTGGCAGTGTCAGTGAATGTAGCTTCAAACTCAGGCTGGTGCACAGAGTGACAGTTTGGTCAGCTTCTTTTCATAGGTCTTTTCTCCTGATCTTTATATTAAGGAGATGCATACAATTTAAGCCATGACCTCGGAGCTGGCCAGACAAAAGAATGGAAGTCAAGAAATAAATGTAATTTATTGCCTGTGCATTTTATTCAACCAATAAGATGCTTCCATTGATGATTCTCTTCGCACGCTTGTGTACCCAAGCTGCTGTTACCCACTTTGGTTTTTAAATGAAAATAAAGTCACAAAAACTTCATCGCAAAATATTCACAAGTACAAAAAACTTTTACACAGGAAAATGCTAAGAACTTTCTTTATTTTCAATTTTTTGATGGATTTTTTTTTCAATTTTCGAAAATCTGAGTTTGGTGGGTTCACAAAACAGGAAATTAAATTGGTGTGGCCTAAGTTACATTTCTGTAATTTATTGTATAATTTTTTCCATAGTGCAGCTATCAATAACTTGCATACAGTGTGATTTTATCAGTTGTTAATTAAAAGGAAACCACTTTTGCTGTCAAATAAAACCTTAATGATGACATTATACATTGTATCACGGTTTGGGGGATTTTAAAAAATAAAGCTTTAATTAATTTTACCCACAAATTATGAATATTTACTAATGTTATTTTTATTTACTTGATATAATATTGCACAAAATAACATTAGTTTATGACTCACAGTAGAGCCAAAGCCAGAGGTTTAAAGTGCATATAAACCCAAATATTTCTGTTGTTCCAGACTAAACATGATGTATACTTTGAAGACCTTTTAACCTATTGAAAAATTTTCTTCCAAAAGCCTTTGCTCTACTGTTTTTATCTGCATTCAAAAATGTACAAATTGCAGTATTTCTACACCCTTAGAGACAATTGCCGTGTTGGAGGGAAATGGGACCAAAAAGGTTTTTTATGTATATATCTCCAATGCTTTGAAAAACACAGCCAATCACAGGCCAGGATTGTTGTCGCTTATTTTGCTGTGTGAATCGGGTTAGTACCCCATTCTAATTTCCTGCCACAGTTTTGATGGTGTCCCTCATTTTCGAAGTCTTCTCAATCAGCTCTGATTGATACTTTTCAACCCTTGCAAACAATTCTGACAGTTCCACTCAGGTCCAAAAATGTTTTGTTGATTTCCAAAAACTTGTGAAGATTCTGAAGGTTTTCTGAAAAAATTAATTTTAAAAAATTTAAAAACTCCTCCAAAACTGTTTTGAACCATTTTCAAAAATTTCTGAGAACTTCCAATGATTTCCACGCCCTCTTGAAGATTTTCCTAAATTTTCAAAAAATTTAAATATGGGATAAAATAAATTAATAATTTATTAGTTATGCAATGTTTTCTCATCATGGGATACCTCGGAAAATGCCACTTGTCACTTGCATTCAAAGGCTCTCATGCACTGTACATGCTGTGTATTTGGAAAATACAAATGATAGCATGCCACTCAAAAGCACTGCATATGTATAATTATATACATTATGTATACCTGCTAGTTATGCAATGCTTTCTTATTAATATATATATATTTATTATCATGTAACTGTTGTATATTACATAACTTGATGACTTTGTTGTTTTTTATGACCAGTAGATATTACTAATTAAAGCCATTATTATTTTAATTAAGGCTGTCCTTTATATTACAGGAAAGGATCACTTAGCCAATTCACTGTATTATGTGAAAAATATCAGCCATCAATAGAAAGAGATCCAGAGTACAAAAAGGTTAGTTTCATATTAATGTACTAGACCTGTCTTTTGTCAGTCAAATACCCCAAATTTCTTTTTCCAGTTCTAGTCATTCAAATATTTAAGCCACCAAAATGTAAAAATTTGATTGAAAAATTTCTTTTTATTCCCCAAATACCAAGAAACTTAAGTTTTCAATGGCTTCTTCTGAAAGCTTTCGTGGTGTTGACATTAAGGGCGTGTAATACCATGATGTATGAAAGAAAGAACAGCTAAAATTGATTGTTTCAATTATGCTAGTCTTATGAAAAGCTTGGCAGCTTTATGAGATGGAGAAGATCTAGAGCTGTAATTTTTGTTGCAACTGGGTTATTAGAAAGTATCGGTACCGGTGTTAGTTTTGTGTTGAAATGGCAGTGAAGTAGGCCCTACTACATTAGACAAAGGTTTGTGGTTCTACATGTATTGGCCAGGGTCATGAGATAATTCCAACAAGTGCTAGTCAAAACAAAGAGGGTTGGTTAATTTAGCAACATGGAAACAGGAAAACTTGCTGACAACACGAAAACTGAAAGCAGCTCACCATTGTGTTGGTAGAAAATTTACAGGAGAGTTTTGTTGATTCGGTTGTTTGCAGGTAGTGTGGGGATACAGTTGAACTTGAAGAAGAGATCAGTTTGTTTTTATTATTGTAAGAATTGGTTAATTGAAATATGCTATATTTTCACAAACAATGTTCAGATCTATTTTGAATTCATATTTCAAATTAATTAAAAGGTCTTACCAAGAGTATATCCATTGACAGTTGTGCACTGAAGACATTTCCAGTGAAATAAGTTACCTTTGTCCAATCTGTTCGGCAACAGTCAATTAATCAATTATAAAATGAGGGATCTGCTTACATGTAAGTTGTAAAAGCAGATATGGAAATGCAGAGTCAACACATTTTTTTGAAATTGAGATTTTTCATTGCAACTTTCAACCTTCCTCATCATATACATGTACACATGCTGACCTCATGTTCTTGACTGTTTTCAGCAATAGCTGTTATTACCGTAATAGTTGAAATAATAATATTACTGTATGTGGCCCTTTGCTTTGATTTTGCTTTTCCTTCATTTGGCCTTTCTAAAGCATTTCATTTTGAAACAATAGGCTAGATAAATAGCCTAACTCGGGCCAAACCTTATGCCTTTAAAGTAACTTGTTTAACATAGACTAAAACAGCATAATTTTTATGCCTTGATTTCACTTTTTCAAGTGCTACACTTCGTGCATTAAGTGGAATGGATGCTGGTTTTAAAGAGAAAATGGCCAGCAGATTGCGTATACATGATTATATGTTATAATGCAAGTTTGTGATTTCTGCTAAAATGATATTGTTCCACTTTGATGCGAAAAGAGAGAAAAAGGGGAAAAAATTCAGCAAAGGAAAAAAAGTTGGAGATGCCTCCGCCAGGATTTGAACCAGTGCCATACTGAATTCAAGTTTGATCAGGTCGCTAGTCCGATGCACTGCACCACCATGCAAGTTAATGCATGTGCAGAACAATTGTTACACAAAAAATAATTAAAACGGAAAACGGAGCCGAAACCTCAACGTGGCACCTCCGGCCCAAGTAAATATCAGAGCCCATGTAAAAAAACATCAGAGCCCAGTAACGCCAAAAAGCCAACAAAACTATATTGTAAAGTTGTAGGCCTGTAAAATGCTTTTCAAAGTCATCATGACAGATGATAGAACTTGAACTGGATTTAATGACTGCCGACAGTAACTTGTAAGGGTTGGAAAATTCATGCATACTCATGGCATTTAGACATAACACAGGCCCAGTCCCTAAAAGTAGTCAGACTAATATATTAAATTTTAAGTGAATTAAACTTTGAATTCGAAATATTGACCTTCTTTTGCTATCAAATTTATTCTCACTCTTTTCAAATTTTTCTTTCAATTGTCATATTTCCACTTTAAAGCCATTCCATTTTGGTTTTTCCACAGTATTTAGACAGAATTGGGCAACTGTTCTTCGGCTTACCTGCTCACGAACAGCCAAGAGGCGGCATGATGGGGGGATTGTTAGGTGGGTCGATAACACATGACTGTACAGTCATGGAAATAATTACCTCTTATCAACACAGTCATGCAGCCCATAGCAAAGTGAAGGACTCTTGCCACATTTTAATTAAAAGTCAGTTTTCTTACTTTCTGTTTATAATTAAAGATTATGTGTACAAGTCTTCATCATATACCTCAAATCTGACAAAGGTTGTTGTTTACAAATTAACCACAAATTACACGTACCTGCAGTCATTTGTGTGCTGTGGGTGCAAGAAAGGGGTGGTTTTGAATTTGTTTAATGGAACTGTACACTTTGAGCTGTGTTTCTGGTTATCAGGATGTAACTCTGTTAGGGAGCAAAAATATTTCTAGAGGGGTATGGTGATTTTGAGAGGGCCGGGGCCATAACTTTTTCAAGAGCCAGTTATGGATGGGGTGAGAAAAATGTTTCAAAAAAATTGTATTGAATTGAAAAGGAGGGGCTACCAAAAATTTTTCTAGATGTTTAAGTTTTGGATGTCTTGAGTTTTGGATGTCTTGAGATTTGTTTACCATTTCATTCACCTATTAAAGCATGAGCTGTATGATTGCACTGTGGCCAAATTTTGTCCTGCAGTAATTTTTTTGCTGGATTGATATCAGAGTCACTTTCGTCATCATCAGAACTAGTACTTGCACCATGACCACTTCGCATGCTTTCATTGCCTTGTGTTTCTTCCATCACACTGTACTCAACATCACTATCTTTGACTGTAGTCATCGGAAACAGGTTCACAATGAGCTGTTTACAAAAGGTGATGGCCATTTACTGTTGTTGTTCCTAATTCTAGTTTACTGGATGTGGCTAGTAATTATTAATTTTCAACCTTTTCCTTCATTTTTTTTCTGGCGTGGTAGCAAGAGTGTTTTTCTAAATATTTCTCTTGTCAAGTTCAAACACATAGTTACAGAGATTTCAAACCTCCAGTCAAAATAAGCTCTTTCCAGTAAGTTGTTATGTTCGTGTGGCTTCTCTTCACACATTTGTCTGTTTGCGATGGTAGCTTGATTTCCTAAATTCTTCAAAAAGCTTAAATGTTTTAGGTTATCTAAATAGTTCTAGACAAGTATCTCAAGAACAATGTACCTGTAATTTCCTCTGCCGTGTTAAGTTTATGTTCGTTTTGAAAGGCCTGCTTGGTCTGTGTTGTTGGCATATGGTCATCCACCATTCTGGACTTTCCATCTGATGATAATGATCTGGGCACTGATGATTATTGCTGTATCAATACTAATAGTTATAAGCGTGGTATAAAATAACAATATTCAAAACATTCTCATAATTTGCTTTGTAGGATCTCCTATACATGAGCGTGCGTAGTAAATATGACTCACAGTATTTTTGGACCATGGCATGGGGAGCCATTAACAAGTCACTTAAAAGCATCAAGTAGGATGAATGCTCCCCTGATTACTGTAGCTGATGGGGTGCTCATCAACCCCTAGATTTAACATGAGCACCCCAAACCTTCAACTATAGGAAGTACTCCCCTCCCCCTGGGGATTTTCACTCTGTAAAGCTAATATGATCAACTTAGAATACTTTGTACATGTGTTTATAATTGTGAAAAATATCTAAGATAGGGACATAATTGTTTGAAATTGGAGAAGGATCTCAGGGAAATAAGTGATCCTCCTGTAATGCCTTGTTAACAAGTGAATTACTTTCAATTGGTATTTTTAGGTGATTTGGTTCAGAGCCTATTTAGAGAGGAAGAGGGGCAAGGCATGGTGCAGCACACAGAAGATTTGGACTGATTTTGTTTGCCATTGGTACAGTTGAGACGAAAGAAAGCAAAACATTTGAGAAAGCACAAACAAGTACAAGATTTCTTCAGAGTATTTTCTTGTGAGAGAAGGAATGACAAAAAAAAACAGCTGTAAGGATATAGAATACTAGGTCATTCTGTGTAATTTGAACCTGTGTGTCTGATCAAACCATGGTGCCCAGAGTAACTGAGCAATTTCAGTGAAATTTCTCGTACTTGGTTCAAGCTTTACATCAAAAGCATGTACATGTTCAAGACCTCTGGCACAAATTCTGCTGAGCATGAGGTTGTTTTTCTCCACAATCATAGACTTGTTGTGATTGTTCAGCTGGTTTGAAAATGCTTCATTTCTTTCCCTTAGGATGTACAATGTAACTAATATGATTATGGTGAACTTATAACAACCTTGATTGCATACTGTGAGTTGTAATTAATTATTGTGACAACAGTTCATGTGCACTCAATAGACAAACAATGTGAATTTTGCAGTCGCTTTTGTCTTTATCAAGCAGGTTAGCAGATTTAAAATTAATCTTGCTTACCAGTAATATTATACCGCTCTTGGATATCATACTTAGCTAGTATCAAAAACCCACACCGACCTCCCAATAATGGGTCTTTAACATGACGTTTGGAGGGCACTATAATTGTATTTTACTTTTTTTATTTTGGCCAACGTAGGGGTGGCACTATAAGGGACCAAAATAAGCAATTTGCCTGAAAAAAAGTAGTTTAATGTTATCATCAATAAACAAGACTAGCTTTTATAGAGAGAATCTGCAAGCAAGTGTTTGTTTGCAGCCAAATTAATTTGTAACACAGTCACTGTGTAGTTTTCAAGAAGGTGGATTTTATTTTTCACCACACACATTGATGGTATTGCCGGTTTACACATAAGTTATTGATACTAATTTATTAATATCTTCTAATTTATGTTATATAGATTTTTTGGCTTAGTAGTACCATAACCAGGACGCTGAACTTGGGACCTCAGTTTTAGGTTAATAAGCAAACTTTCAAAGGAGAGGGAAAGTGGAGATGGCGGGGCAGGGGGGAAGGGGGGGGGTTGAATGGGGGTGGAAGAGGATTGTATAAGACAATAAATACTTCACAGGCATTTTTATTGTTTAAATCTAGTCAACATTTGTTTATTGACACAACTGATATGTTGGACATTTTGTACTTTTATTTTTGGATTATAACGAAAACAGAATACATTGCAAATGTGGCAAAACATAAAAATTCAGTTTTCTCACAAAGCGTTTTGAGATACAGGACTGTATTAAATGTAATTTTTCTTCTTACCGCTTTCAATTTGTATTCATCCAGGGAGCATTTCTGGTTACAGAGTAACAGTGCCGTAGCCAGGGGAAGATATTTACCGAGGCAGTATTATTTGGCTGAGCAAGTTGCCTTTGTGCGAGCGGCGCAGGCGCAAACGAAATCTAGGTCAAGGGGGTGTGGGGGCATGCTCCTCCAGAAGGTTTTTGAATTTTCATCCCCAAAATCGCTGGAAATGCACCAAAATACATGCAGTTGTACAAGACAATTTTTCCACCTTTGAATGTGGATCAGGATACAGATCAGTAACCAGTAACCTCCCAAATGAATATCTCGTTTTCAATAACTGGCTGCCTGGCAGCAAGAATGTCAATATTTATTCAATTTCGGGATCTTAACTTTTGCTGTTCAATGCCAGAAAGGTCCTCCTATTGTCACTAGCATCCCAGCGCTGTAAGATCTCGAGCAGGTAGGGGGACTGCTGTTCTGGTTATAGCCCAGCGCGAGAAAGTTCAGCTTGTCAGAACCCATTGACAATTGAGTCCAGAACTTCAACCGCCGAACTGAGAGCTAAAACTCCTTTTACACCAGCAACTTTCAACCGGGAGAGAAAGCACTAGTTGCGGAATGGTTGAAATGTTAATTATTTTTTTTTAAAAATGAAGAGTATATCATTGTCAATAATTTTACCGAGTCAAGTGCCTCGCTTCGCCTCATACATGTATTTACTCCGGCCCTGCAGTAATTGTGTTTATAGCTCCTATTAGCAAAATTGGAAGTCTTGAAGGACAAGGTCCTGTCAAGGGTGATGCCAAGGTACACTGGGTAGGGTGTGTTCTCTAGTTCTTTCCCTTCCCACATGATTCTAAGTTTCCTAGACACAGCTCGGTTGATTAGGCGGAAGGTGCAGACCTTGGTCTTGCCTGGGTTAGTGTTCAGGTGCTATGTTCTATAATATCTCGTTAATGACTTCAGGGCATCTGTGAGACGTTTCTCGATGGTCTCAAAACTTCTTGATTGGGTAGCCAGGTAGAGATCATCGGCATAGATAAACCTTCGAATATTGTTAGGCTGGTCGTTTGTGTAAATGTTGAAGAGTATTGGGGCTAATACGGTTCCTTGTGGCAAACCGTTCTCTCTGTGCTCTCCATCGACTGTAATTTATAATGAGGATATACCAACAGTGCGTGGATACCTCGTACTCCAACAGATGTAATAGAGGGTGTTTATTTCATAGGGGCATTTATTTGGAGCTAGCTAAATATCGGTAAATAAGTCTGACGTTTCTCATGGGATGTGGGGGGTGGGTGGGGTCAGAGAAACGTCACACTGACGTTTCTCGTGGTAAATATCGATGTGTGACGCTCCCCTTAGACAACAAAAATCACAAAAACAGATTTTAAGGTTTTCACTTATAATCAGTTTGGCATTGTAGTAAAAGTAAAATTAGTTGAAATCGAAATATTAAAACTAAAATATAAAGTACTACATTTATTCATAACCGATAATGATTAGACAGCTGCAGCTGCCGCGTTCAACGTGCATTTTATAGTAGCAAAACTAAGATATAATACTATTACAGCATTAGGGATAACTAACTAAGGTCTTTCTGATTAAGAGAGTAATATTTATTCAATATGACACAATACCTTACATTGCCTACAGACGAAAGTTAAGAATATGGCAGATTTTTGTTCCTGATTTCTCGTACAAAGATTTGAGAAAAACAAACTAACATTTACCTCGGGTAGCCAAGCAGTCGAGTCTGCGTTTGAGTTGCCATTAAGTGGAAGGACCCTCCGGCAAACAACATCAATTTAAACTCAGCTGCCACTTTCTTAGTTTTTTCAATTGAAACTATCAGTCTTAGTAAATAAAAAATAAGACTTTGAGTGTAAGAAAATGGAAGTTAAAACTCTAAGTACTAGGAAATGAAGATAAAACTTTTACTGTTAGGAAACTAAAGATAAACTATTTAAGAGATAAGGAAATGGAAGATGAAGTGTTTTAACACTTAAAAGTACTAGGACTGTCAAAAATATGACAGAGTGCCTTCAATTAGACCGTAAAAACGTCTATAAAATTAATTGTAAAATAGCATAAAGGTATGTTCATATTTATCTTCAAGTTATCCTAGATGTATAGTTGTAAAAAGAGAGATAGCTTAACAACTCTCCAAAACAGACGAATAAAGAGAAGAACAATCCCAGTCAGCCAACTGCCTGGCGAGTCTTGTTGTACAACAGTACATAGAGACCCGAAATTTAGATTAACTTCGCAAATTTGAAAACATATTTCAGCGTGCTGTAATGCCCCCTGAGAACCAGAAGCAGTACTCACGCTCAACATCAACTGAAATCTAAAAATATCGATTGCGTGTGGCTTCTCTGTTTATAGACTCGGTGTACGCCGTGAGTAAAAGAGCCAATCTTTGTTTACATCAAATGATCAGTGCATGTGCTCAATAAGCGGGCATTATATTCCATATTCAATAAAAGTAAACTTTATCAATCAATTGATTGATTGATTATTTTGCCTCACATGTATAAATAGATTAATTTACAATAAATACTTTATCTAAATGAAAGTACTAAGTAGCGTGGCGAGAAGGACCATAAGAAACCAGAATGGCTAATACGGGATGGCCCTTCGCATCCAGTTTAATTCAATAAAACTAACATAGAAAAGACATACAAAACACGCAAACAGACAAAAAATAAATAAACTAAATCAGGAAAAGAAAGGTGAGCGTTACTCAGCAATCAAGAAGAGATGACTTTAAGAGCCACTGACTGTAACTTTCGAGAATTCGCGGGCAAAATGAATGTCCGATTTCTTCGTATTTTGTCAGGAGAATCCCTTTATTGAAAACAGCAATTAAACTTCTCATAGGTTTTCGTTTTTGAGATACCCAGCAAAATGTTAAATCCTTGGTTCTCGACCCAGACAGCCCAAAAATGCACTGAAAACTGAATCTCATCTCATCAGAATTTCGTCTTTTACTAAATTTTTACAGTGGGGGCAATATCTTATATTTGCTGGTGTTTTGGGTATTGTGAATCTTCCAGTTTCTATTTGTAATTTTGATTTCCTAACCTTTTTATGCAATGGGTTTTTAATTTGGTCAAGAATTTCAGATTTCAGTCTTATTGTCAAATTTAAAACTTGTGTAAAACTTAAGTTTCTTAATTGAGATTTATTAAATTTAACTGATGATGGATTAGTATGGGTAATCAAATGGTGACGAGTGAAATTAGGAAATAATTTCACGCGCGTTTTGTCAAAATTCTAATAAT
>JAOBYE010730684.1:0-10300 GCA_025403585.1 Parazoanthus swiftii | reverse complement strand
TTAAATAGTTGGAGTTGACTTACATACATTAACGTTAGAACACTCTTTCAAAACCTGTTGACATCTCACCGCCATACCGAGGCGTTCATCAGGTGTTTACCAGGTGTACCAGTTGGCATCTCGCTGCCATACAAGGTGTTAATCAAGTGTACCTGTTGATGTCTCACTGCCATATTGAGGCGTTTATCAGACGTACCTGTTGACATCTCACTGCCATACCGAGGCGTTCATCAGGTGTTTACTAAGTGTACCAGTTGATATCTCACTACCATACCAAGGTGTTAATCAAGTGTACCTGTTGACGTCTCACTGCCATACCGAGGCGTTTATCAGACGTACCTGTTGACATCTCACTGCCATAGCGAGGCGTTCATCAGGTGTTTACCAGGAGTACCAGTTGACTTCTCGCTGCCATACAAAGGTGTTAATCAAGTGTACCTGTTGACATCTCACTGCCATACCGAGGCGTTTATCAGGTGTTCATCAGGTGTACCTGTTAACATCTGACTGCCATACCGAGGTGTTTATCGGGTGTACTTGTCGACATCTCCCTGCCGTAGCATTCCGAGTACTGCGACTTCCATTGCTCCGCTATCATATGCAATTCAAGTTAAACAAATTTAAATTAAATATATTAATAAGATCCCATCAATGACTGTAAATACAATTGATGTCTTGTTCTTCTTTTTACAGTGCCAAAGGTTTGAAGTATGGTAAAGCTAGGGAGTGGGGAATTCCCTGCCTCAATGCAAGTTGGTTATCGGACGTCATGGCGGGTGAGCTAAGTTACAGTGAAAACATTAATGTTTTTCAGTTACATATTGTGCATTAGGCCAAAGTGCGTGTCATTTTGGTTATACACAACAATAAAAATAACAAGAAGAAGAAGAAGACGAAGAAAAAGAAGAAGAAGAAGGAGAAGAAGAGGGTGAATGTGAAGGAGAAGAGTATTTGTAATAGTAATAGTAACGGTAATAATAACAGTAGTAATGATAATATTGATAGTATTAGTAATGGTGGTGGTAATACCAATAGTAATAGTAACGTTGATAGTGATAGTGATAGTAATTGTGATAGTAACGGTAAAAGTAATGCTAATAGTAATAGTTAGAGTAACAGTAGTAGTAATGTTAACAAGGATATTAACAGTAATAGTAACAGTAACAGTAATAATGATATATAATATTTCTCGTGTTTTCACTGGTAAATTGCGTACCTTATATTACAGTAAAACGTTTAAATATTAAAGAACAGGTTAGATTACAGTGTGATAGTGGTTTAACAGATATACTCTTTATATATAGTTAACTTTGTTGATTGACCGAACCATTACTTTTTGCTCATCAGATGGTAAACTTAAGTCGGTTTCTAATGTGAAGTACACGATATTTGATGGTTCCAGCAAAATAGGAGTCAGTTTGGATCTTGTAAAAGACCTAATGGGTAAGTTACGAAAGGAATGAGAAAGAAAAATGGGAGATAAATTAGATATATATTCTTGCTTAGTTTTTAAATACAATGTTTTCTCTTTTTTAGTTGTTTACTGATTATATGGATTTACTGAAGTGGTACATTGCAGTGCGACATAATTTAGCAATGAAGACGGTATTTCTTGGTTTTCCTCAAGTTGACTGGAAATTAATTAAGACAATACATGTCCATCCCTGGTTTAAATCTATGTTATTGGTGGAAAAAGTTTAATTTTATCTTTACCTTTGTTTTTTCCTAAGAAAGATTACAGTAGTAAGAGTTAACAGATACGCCTGTTTAATAAGGTGAGGTTACTGAATACATTAACGAACAATTGCAACAGCACAAAGAACTGTTCCAACAATTTTAATGGGTAAAACCCGCATAGCATTCTGATTTACCAAGTTTTTTTAAGAACCTGGATGCTCTGTCCAGTACTCTATTAGTTTCTAATTGGTGTTTCTTTTTCACAGCTCCTTGGCGTACATTCGGAGATAAGTTGGCAGAAAAGGTTAGACACGTGTCTATATTCTCAGTTACCAATTGGCATGATATTTTTTGGGGGTTTGCTTTAAAAATGCATCCGTTTTATGCCAATTTGCAAAACCTAGAACCAAAATAATATAATTTTGTCAAATTATATTTTTACTAGTTTTTATTCAATTAACATGCAGGTTTCGGAGAGCAAGAAAAGAAAGTTGGACGAAAAGGTGTGTAAAACGTGTTTACTTCTTGACACATAGTTACTCTGTCGGTTTGCAGTTGAGCCCATTTAGGCCGTATTTACATAATACCGGATAAAGTTTCATTCCGGTACGACCGCTTCCCGGTTTCATTTTAGTCTCTTTATTAGTTTTCAACATACCTTCTAAAATGTCATTCCAGTACCAGTCATTTCGGAATGAGTTCATCCTGGTAATCTCACCGGATCAAAATGTTCGTTCCGGAATAACGAGTATCATGTAAAGGAGGTAGGAGCTCATTCTAGTACGGAACTAGGCAAGTGGATTTAATTTGAATTCTTACAGACAGAGGTAGTATCTTTTACTAAACTCAGCAACTCAAAGTAAAAGATCTCTCTCTTTTAACACTTCTGGATTGTTCTATAAAATTAAAGAAACTCAACCTTTGCAATCTCTAATGAGCTCTCAACGACGTTCACGCGCTCTAGATTGCATCCACCTTGAACATATTGCCTAAACTCTAAACATGTTCAATTTTTTTACGAAAATTGATGAGTTTTCTATGTTTGTCGAATTGAAAGAATCGCGCAACTCTCTGTTGTCATTACTCGTGTTCTTCTAATCCAAGGGCTTTCAACAAGCTCCATCAAATTCTCGTCTCTCAACTCTCATCCAACTGTCTTTCCAGTTTGATCTGGCGCACGTGCCCGCAAGCTTATTTGTCAGTCAGCTCAGGTGCTATACTTCTAATGCTAATTTTCAAACTGTTACTTTTAAGACTGATTCCGCTTTTATGGGCGCTTGTCATTCTGAACTGAATTTGACTAGTTCAAACCGCTTCCTTGTATTTGCCTTTATTTGAGTGAGCGTTCACAAAAAAAAAAGTTTTACTTGATAACCCGTGAATAAATTTACTTCCTTACAAACCGATTCGAAAAGAATGCTTTAATAATAGTTTACAAGCACATGATTACGTACTTCTCGGATAAAGAAATTTAACAATAACATTTAACCTCACCCGGGGCCTGGTGATTTTAAAATGATTTATACTCAGCGTAATTTGTTAAATTTCTTTACATTAATTGAAAAGCGTGAGGTTTTAAAACATACGACAAAATTGTGAGAGTTAGAAGTGTACAATCAACCTGTTGGTGCAAAGATGTGTTACTGCGTTGTCCCTTCTTCTATTCTGACAGCCTCCTTTATTACGCTTATTTTAGCGACATATACCACACGTTTTTACCGATGAGAATAAAAACAGAGAAAAAAGGCGCAAAAATTTGATGGCACTACTTGTGTAAAGAGCTTCGATAGCAACAGGATTTATGAAATGGCGAAAAAGAAATGATGAAATTAACTTTCAAAATTAAAAAATTGCCTCGTTTTCGAATGGCGAAAATTAAATAAAGTAACTGTTTCAGTTCAATACGATCGTAATGCTCAAATTCTTTCTTTTATTCAATCTTTAGGAGTCAAACACCTATGGGCAAGTGAATAAGTCAAGGTAGGTGTAACTGGCCACCTAAGTGCATTTGTTTTGATTAGCCAATTAAGGAATTGATTCTGCAAGACATGTGTGACAGTAGTAAGGTCCTTAATCAAAGAATTCTTTCAAATCATCACAATAAAACGCTGTTCAAAAACTGGAATATGTATTGATTCCAAGAATAGAAGAAACATGACTGTTTATCAATACTTAAGGATACGCAGGGACAAACTTTGGTTAGAAAAGCCAATTTTGTAAAATTCAGCAATAAGGTTTATCCCTTGTACGAGTACCGTTTGGTAGTACTGGTCTAAATTGCAACTTTCGTTTGCAACCAGTTGCAGGTCAAGGCGCAGACATCTTAGAAATGTTAAAAATATCAAAAATATAGATATTTTGCCGCGAGTTTTGCAAAGTAACTCGCGCTTCACAGCAACTTCTTGACGAAATCCATACTTGGATAAAATAATTCGATTGGTCGAGAAAGTGTGCCAGCATGAAACCGCTGTTATACGCTTCTAGCCTTATGAGCTTCTGCTAAATGGTAACAAACAATTCTTGAGACAGTATAAGCATGTGACATAATTTTCGAACAGTAGAAAAGGTAGAAACTACGTACTTATGGCACAGGTATTGGTTTAAAAACTTTGTTCTCTACGAAACTTCATAATTACGTTATTGGTCTCCGTTTTGGGCTAGTTCATAAGAACTAACAAAGTTAAAAACATTGGAAAGAAGGTTCATCCATATCAGTATTATAATTTCTTTGAAAACTTTTTAAAAACTTTTTCAAACCATCATCGCCTAAAACTTTGATATCGTTTCACTTGTAACTAAGACATTCAATACAGTATCTCCACAAAGTGGCTTCACTTGTAACATGATTAAAACTACAATATTTACTTATTTCTCCAACTAGTCTAATTTCTTACATATATACATTACTTAGTGTGAACTGAAATTAATTTCAATAATACCTTAAAGGTAAAAAAAATCACGAAAATTAATGAATGTAAACTTGTTTCAAACGTTTATGTAAACGCATAGGAGTAATTTCCTGTTCGTTCCGGAATAAAACTCGCACCAAAATCAAGTAAACACCTTGTTGTTTTCTTCCCAACGTTGCTAAAATTACATTTTTCATCCACACAGAAAACTTGAGGACGATTCAGTTGGGCAAGTGAATGAAAATCAGAAAAATATCAGAGTTGTATTCACTGGTATGACTGGCTCAGCAGTTAACAAGTTAACACAGGTATACGTTAGTCGTGTCACAATAATCTTCTTTTACGATACTCATGATATAGTGATGTCGGTGAACACAGGTACAACATGCTGATGGTATCATGATATCGGCTAACACAGGTATACTGTTATCGTGATACATCTCGGTAAACGCGATTTTACCATACTCATGATATAGTGTTATCGGTTAACACAGGTATACCACGCTGATGGTATCATTCATGATATCGGTTAACACAGGTATACCATGCTGATGGTATCATTCATGATATCGGTTAACACAGGTATACCACGCTGATGGTATCATGAGATCGGCGAACACAGGTATACAATACACACTGTGGTTAACAAGTTATTGTCTTATCGTTCTTAAATAACAGTGAGTACTTCATCTACTGTTTCTATGGAATCGTTACAGTTTCATTACACTACATCTACATGTAGGTTTTCTTCAGAGGTCTAACAGAAAGTCCTTTTTGCCAAACGAAATCGAAAGTCAACACAAATTTATTACTTGCGTTCAACATGCGCTCGTATGTCTATGTATTTAAAATTATCTACTAGATGTAAAAATACTATAATAAAATAAAAACTGCTTTCCACAGCTGAAGCTGTTTTTCAGATAATTTGTGCGGGTTTGAGGATTACTAGTTGGGCTTCAGTGTATCTCAAGGAGTAATGTTACGCTTTACGGTCTTTAAACATTGAGCTTAGGTACTCGGGTTCGAGGCCATGAATAGTTTTGTGGACCATAACAGCTTTCTGAACTTTTGGCTGGGTTTCTGATTTCTTCCAGCCAAGTTTTAGAATAAGGGGGTCAGTACTAGTGTCATAGCTAGAGTAGGTCAGAACTCTAGCTGCACGATTTCGTACTTTTTAAAGTTGGTTAGCGAGAGTTTTGCTACAGCTGTCCCAGGCAACAGAACAGTCATCGAAGTGCGGTTGGACTATAGAATTGAAAAGAAACTGCAGTGTTCTACCCGGGACAAATGGTCTCATGCGTTTCAGGGCATCAATACCGAAATCAATCTTTTTATATATTTTATTGATGCACTCGTTCCAAGACAAGTTTTGGTAAATGCACATTCTGAGTGATTTGTTACAATGGGAGACCTGATTTATAGGAATCCGGTCAATTATCACAGATGGTGCGAAAACAAACGTCGTTTTAAATCTTTGTCTTGATCCAATCAGTATAAACTCTGTCTTGGATTTATTTAGCTTAACAGCGACGAGCCACTCACTTATACATTCGCAAGGTTTCGATTTAGGTTAAGATTTATATCTTCTACATTGTTACCTGCAAATGTTAAGTGAGTATCTAATTGGCCAAAGTTTTTGACTTGCTATCGGTTGTATGAGGCAGGCATCCTATTCTTGGAATGCCACATAGCCATTAGTATACTATTTGCAAAATAGTTAAAATTAAGCGCAATGATATCGACTGTAGAGCTGCTAGAAACTGTCCCTGTGTAACCAAAGTCCTTGTCGCGCCCACGATTCAAAACCTGTGCTGTTTCTTTTTCCCTCTGCAGGTTTTAAAGATATTTGGAGGATCTCTTGCAGAGTCGCCCAAAGTCTGCACACACCTTGTGGCTCCCAAGGTACTGTCGCACTGTTCATTGTATGAACGCTTCAACACTTTTAAAGGGAATTTAAAATGATGCGTAGTCATGGAAAGTTGTATCCTGTCTGATTCTTCTTGTTACAAATTGACTGACAACAAGGTAAAGGATTTTCTTAAATCAAGGAAAATGATGTGGAAAGCTCACTGAAAAGACGTGGAAAATTTCATTTTATTATTCAGCTTTTTTGTGAACCCAGTTTGGCAGTTTTTTTTTAGTAAAACTTGAAAAGTTCTTAGTTCTTATATAACTGGGATAACGGAGATCATTTTATTGTTTACTGGTTTGAGAATATACTGGAAATTTTTCCCAACGTATTTTTATCCCTGAATACGATTGATGAGCAGCATCACCTGTTGAAACTAACCAGGCTGTTGTGTTTTCAGATTGTAAGAACCGTCAAATTCCTGTCGGCCATCTCAGTTTGTCAACATGCTGTCACACCGGAGTGGTTGGAACAAAGCAAGGCGCAAGAAAAATTGTTGGGTGAGTGTTATACGTGAATGTACAAAGTTAGTGTTGTTAGTGCTGGTGACAGTCATTACCGCTGGACATGTCACTGTTATGCGCTTTGAGACGTCATGTACGTATAAGCACCACAATTTATTCTTTATTTATGTTGATAATGGTGTGTGCGTGCATGCACAAGTTCCTTTGGTGGCAGTGTGTGTATATGTATGCATGTGTGTATGCGTGTGACTGAACATGTGCAGTTCTGTATACGTGTGTGCATGGGGAGTACACAGGTGTACGAAAACGTAAATTTGTGTGTTAAATTTGTGTGTGTGTGTGTGTGTGTGTGTGTATGATTACAATTTGCTGATGTGCTTACAAGTATTGGTGGGCAATATTACATGAGGCAAATATAGGGGTCGGTTTAGGGTAACGGTAGTCTCTGAAATGATTTGAGAATTGAAATTGTAACTGTTTAAGTCTCATGTGCGAGAGTGTTCCATAATGGGATTGTTCAGTGTGGCAAAAAACGTATTTGTATGCATTACTGCGGTTTCTAATATGTTTAAGCTTTCAAGGATGTTTACTACGAGTTCTAGCTTGCGTCAGCGTATGCAACAGTGTCAGATAGAGTACATTCACAAAGTATTTTAAAAATCCTTTTACAAGAATGTTACAGCGTTCAGTGTCTACGCACTTCGGGCGTGCTCCACCCAAAGGATTCTTTTATAGCAGTTACTGGAGAGTATGTTGAATATTCTGCGCAAACAAAGCGCAGGGCATAACGCTGGCCAGTTTCCAGTGAAACAGTATGCTGTTTTTCGTGGGTGGTTTTTACGCGGCTGATGCGTGTTCGATGTGTGGTCACACAAGGGAGCCGTACGTCTGTTGTTTCGCTACATTGAGATAGGTTTCTGCGTTGGAGGCCTAGCACTTTCATTTCTTTTTCCTTAACCATACTAACGTGCGAGTCATCTGGGAGTAGTGTTCCGATGTAATTGTCATAGGAGATAGTTTTAAGTTAGATCCAGAGATTTGATAGTAGTAAGGTACGGTAGAACTTGATCTTGTGATAGTCACGGTATTACACTGTTTAGTTAGACTGAAGTTCATTTGCCAATTGTTTTCCAAGTTTGACAAGGTATTAATATCCTGTTGGAATAAGCTGTTATCTTCTGGAGTTGATATTTCTGAGTACATTACACCGTCGTCGGCAAACAGCTTTATGTTAGAGTGGAGGTTACTCTCGATATCAGTATTTCCGCTGTAGTTCTCGTTGCTTTTCTACAAAGATCAACAGATTTTACAAACTGCATGCTTACTGTATAATGTGTGTAAATGGACTCTAGTATCCACGTCGATGCAATTTGTTTTGCACATTTTTTAGCAATATTTGTAGTAGTCGTTTTGAACATAACTGATCTCTTTATTGATATAGTAGCATGTTCTTATGTCTTTGACGTACAGAACCTGATGATTTTGCTATAAAGGATAAAGAAACAGAAGAGTCGTTTGGAATCGACTTGAAGTCTTCGCTGGAGAGAGCTCGTAAACAGCTGCTATTACAGGTTAGAAGCGGGTTGAGGATCTTTAAGTAATAATGGTTGTCAAAATACTCCAGCGTCCGGCGAATTTTGACTAGTTACCACAAAAGTTAACGTCTTTGAGAAATTGTTTCATTGAGAGTTAATTTATTTACCGATAGAGCCACACTGTAAAGGAGGATTTTCAGCCGGATGTTTTAGTTTTTAATTGGAAAAGTAGATAATACAGTCGCCCACTTTCTGAGCTACAGCTCTTAATTAAAACAGCTTTGAGATGAACTCAAGTGAAAATATTTTTGGGTAAGAATGCTGTCATTTTTGCTGACAAATTTTATAATGTAGATCAAGAAACGCTCTGTGTTACTTCTGTTGAAATTTCTATTGAAATTTAAAGCTGCATGTTCAGTGTTTCCATGATTTTAATATTTGTCTAAGTAGAAATTTAGAAAGACAGCCGTATTGCTGCTGTATCCTGAAATTTAGATATACTGTATGAAGATACCCGGCGTAAAATCCTGTAAGCGCCCCTCACGGTTGTAGACGCCCCCGGTAATAATGTCCCCTCAGTTATAAGCCACCCCGGTTATAAGCACTCCAATTTAATAGCAAAATACTCCTCCTTAGTGTCCCCGAAAGATACCCAACCCCTTCTTTCTTTTGCCATCGGCAGATAGGATTTGCTGTTCTTAAGCTTGTTATACATCAAATAAACTTACATTTTACTTGCGGAATAATGGCGTGTTCTGGGGTTGTTTTAGCTTTGACAAAATGCCATTATTTTCAAAACGCTCATCTCGATAGTTCCGTGTATGTGTAGCTGAGTTAAAGGAACGTTTTTGTTTTCCGTTATAAGCTTCCTTTTCCCCACTATATGCCCACCCAGGATAGGTTTTAAACAGACTAAGATCGTGGCTTAAATACAGCCTGCTTCCAGGGCTGCTGTTTGAAAACAGATTAAATTTAACCCAGGGTTTGGCCGTATTTAAATTCGTTTATCTGGGAATAAGAACTCTGGTCTTCAAAACGCGTTGACAAAACAATCCAAGGAAACGCAGTAAATTTGAAATGAAAGCTTAAATCATTCCACAGTAAATCCAATCGAGCTGGGCTAGCGGCCGACCACTTTTGAACAACCAGGCCCTAGGTGCCTACTCCCCTTCGCAGCGCTTTTGAGGCAAATAGACCTCTCGCTGTGAAGGAGAAATATTATCTGCGAGCAGGCTATGTAATACTAGTGGCAGTTCTAACGGTATGTGGTTATTTATGAAGGTGTATGGTTGTATGGTATTTGCAGGGTTTGTCGTTCTACCTAACACCTAATATTCAGCCGGCGCCGTCAGCAATGAGGGACATTATTGAATGTGCAGGCGGACAGGTGAGTTACCTAGTGCTGATACACTTTGTCTTTAATCAGGGCCGCATTGGAAATATTTTAAAGTTATGGCAGTTCCCTGTAAGAATAAACCATTGTTCTCATTATCATTATTGTTGTCATTATCATCATCATTTATATCGATACCATTATTGAATCATTATTATTCTTATTTGTTTATTGTATCATTTTTATCATTAAATATCGTTATTATCATTAATGTTGTTATTATCGTCTATTTTTATTGACAATAGTTATTGTCATTATTTGGCTCTAGATTGGTCAGTTTCTTTGATTAGTTCCGTATTGTGTTTTTTGAATTCACCCTGTATTGCTGCTACGACACAGGGCTCAAAATAATTGTCGTAGGGAGGCCGGTCATGTTGACCGGGCAAACTGATTTTAGCTCGGACACGTCTCGT
>JAOBYE010730573.1:0-24506 GCA_025403585.1 Parazoanthus swiftii | reverse complement strand
CACCCCAACGCTAAAAAACGCTCCACGGCTTCCTGTACGACTTTGCTTTCTATCGCTTTTGCCTTTGATCACTTGTTTCTATGCCAACTACCTTTAAGGCCCTAACGACTTGGCTAAAACTAATTAAAAATTTTTAACTACTTTTAAATGTCTTACTGCAAGATAGTTTTTAGTTGGCCTTACTCAAGACAGTTGTTTATTACGTCCCACTGGCCAACACCAAAAAACTTAGAGTCGAGGCCAGTTGGGCCAATTGAAGTTATTGTTTATGGTCAATGGAGCAAATTATGAAAGTAGTGTATTGCAAGACATTCACGACTATTACAAAAACTGAAAATTGTCGTTCTTCTCATGTGTGCGAAGATGGATGAATGAAAGAAATTGGCTTCGACTCCTTCCCCCGCCCCAAATAACTAATTTGCAGATAGGGGTCACACGGAACAAAATATACCTAACTGGAACGCAAAAGAATGTGGAAGAATCCAAAACAAAAACACAATTAACTAGAAAAGTGTGATTTTTCTGTTTTACATTTCCCAGTGGAGTCTTACACATTATTTTGCGCTCCGGTATGGCATCCACGTGACCTCTAGCTGCAATTTGGACATCGGGCAACTACTCAGAAGCAAGATTGGGTAAGGCCACTACGACGCAATCCCTCTCACCACCCCTACATGGGTACCTCGAATACAGAAGGAAAAGGAGAGATGGGGCAGGACAACAGGGAGATGGAAACATAGAGTCAGCAATAGGGCACGGGATAGAAGAATGCGGGCTCACCTCCGAACAGCGGCTGAATACCGAGCCCTAGTCAGTGCTCGGCCGTCGTTTCTTTATACAGGCCAAACATGTGTAACCTTTTCTTCAAGTAACATCATCGGCATTCTTGACAAATAGAGGTTGATTATACCTTCACATTTGCCAACTTTTGATAAAAATACAAGATAATGGGGTACTTAGCCACCCCTGGGACTACTCTACACATGTGCAGAGAACATTCTTGTTGAAATCTGGAAAGCACTAGATCATTATCGTAACTTCGTTACAATGCACTGCAACTTTAAATCCTGTAAAACTAGAAAGAAAACCTGATAGGGAGACGTGGGAATAGTTGGTAGGAAGGCTAGGTGGCCGAATATCCATCTACCCACCCCTCCCTGAAGATGTTACACGGTATGATATTAATCGCAACATCGTTGTACGCAACGACGTAGTGTGAACGAGTTCTTTCCTTCCGGGCAACGACGTTGCAATTTGTTGAACACGAGTCAATAACTTGCAACGCGTTACCACAACAAAATAGCGCTACAATCATACGCAAGCGCCTTGTTACACGATTTCAACTTTTAATGCAAAAATGTTGCACGAAAAATTGCCTTCTCGCCTAACATCACCTTTAAACCTAACGCTAAGCCAAGAAAATAAAAATGCAATCAACTACCGAGGCTTGTTTTGACAACTTCAAACTTTTATTGGTTTTTCCGGTATTCCTTTTTTGCTTATCTTTCTTTAGTGTTCAGGGTTTGTTCAAGGTCAAACTATCGTTTCTATTTAACACGACAATAAATTTAACAACCATTTTACTGTGAATTCTCTCGTACCCAAAGCTTCCTAGCGCCAAATACACGAAGGATAACGAGCCAAAGTGATGAATTGAGTTCAAAATTACTCTTCACAGGCAGCTTTCAGTTGATATTTCCAAGCTCTATGAAAAACTAATTTAAACCATTCCCGTCAGAAATCAAAACTGATCACAGTAATTTCAACCACCAAGGAAACACCCACGAGTCGAAGGCAACACAATGGCTCATTTACGAATCACAGGGCACCTCTTTGCAAGTTAAAACTTGAATTCGAGGCTTAACACAGCTCACAATTAACCCAAGGATTTTTAAACAGAGATCAATCCCATAAAAGGTCAAGCCCCGTCATTTTCATTGTTCCAGACTAAAAATTAGCAGAGCTAACTCAAAACATTGTGGTCGCAAGCACTACGAAAACTTTTTACGGGCAGTTTGCCTTTGTGTTTTTCCTGCAAATTAATGAAAACCTTTATAAATGTTAACGACTGTCACCCTCAGCCTTCATATATATAGGGCCACTCTGTGTTTAAGACTTGTTTTCAAGAGCTTTTCAAGAATGGAATGTATTTTTCAAATTCGTCAACTTTGCCAATTTTTAAGGACCATTGAAAGCCCAATACTTTGATAATGGATTACTAGAGAACTTACACTTTATTTGCAGCTTCCAAATGCACAATGAAAACAGTCATTTGCAGATTTTTCCTTTTTGTGGTATAATCATTTCGCAAAAACTGAAAAGGGGGCCTGGTGGTATTTGCAACGGTACTTTTAAGAATCAGTTTGATCAAGGAAGATACAAAGAAGATAACACTATTGTGTATGTCATAACAGTTTAGAAGTATTACACACAGAAACGTAACAGGAAAATTAACAAGTATACACTCACATTATTTTGTACACTCAAAAACACTGGCAATTATGAGTACAGAAACAAACTCTTTACATCTATTTGCACAGCAATGGATTAAAAAAGGGAATAAACCAGTTGCACCAAGAGTATGCACACAAAACATGTCACAACATCTGTAATGGCATGATTACATGTAGTTTGAACAAACATCAAACATGTATATGCACTGCATAGCCAAGTTTCCAGAATAATTTCCTCCTACAGTAATGATGCTCTGTCAAAGTGAAAGGTCTCTGTACTTATTGTACCTCAAGAGGACTTTCTCTTATTAAAATACTATATAGTGTGATGCCGATTCGCTGTCACTTCCAAATATAAATTAGTGTTCAATTTAGGTGACCTTGTGTTTATAATGGTAGTCAATATGTTGTCGATTATTTTGGGAAACACTACCCCATCTCACTCAATTGAGTTTGTGTTTTATCTTCAAGTTATGTGTTGGCCCAGCTTTGCAGTTGGTACAAAAGTCCACAATGCTTTCCCATGCACCCTGCGATAAAATGCGCCAATGCTGCACACTGTAGCTCAGAAGTTTTTCATTTGATTCCTCAGTTAATTGTGCGCAAACTACATGTTACCCAAGGTGGGAAACTCTTCTGCAGCTGTCAAGTCAAAGCGAGGTTCACTACTGCTGGTGTCCTGGTGCCCTCCAAATCCTCCACCACGTCCTCCTCTGCCACCAAAACCACCCCTGCCTCCCCTTCCACCACGACCACCACCTCGTCCACGCCCTCCACGACCTCGACCACCACCGCCACTTCCTTTATCAGAGGCAATGTGATAGTCAACATCTATTGTGTGCTTCACTCTACCAGAGGTCTTAATTTTCTCCTCGTACACCTGACAGTTTGGAAACAAATTTAGTACAGACAGTTAATTCATTTTACCTTTGCACAGGGTTGTTACATGTAGATGTATTTTTAAGTCAAAATTTCATTACTTTTCCATGAATTTCCATGAACTTATTTTAGAAAACAATTCATGCAGGCTAGCCTTAAAACATGATGTCTCAAGGAAAATGATCAATCATTCAGCTGTTTACCATAAAATAACGATTGCTTTTTTTTTTCAATTTTACTTACTGAAGATTACACAAAGAATGGTGTGATCTAATGCTTCACAAATTATTAATCGGCCCTTCGCATGAATTATTAATCGGCCCTGCAATGAATTGGGAACTTTATGTTCAATTTACATACTCACCCTTTTCTGCATAAAGAGTGGATCGTCTTCTTGCTCCTTTTGCAACACACTTGTGTTCTTCCACTGTCCCTTCTTCTCTCCCTCGCCAGGTTTTCTTGTCTGGTACTCCAGTTTGGAGCGGTATTTTCCCTGCAGCTCTTTCCACTCCTCCAGGGTCATCTCTTTGTGTTCCTCCTCCTTATTTTCTTCTTCTTTATCTTCTCCTTCATGACCACTGCATCAAACATTAATCAATAAATACAAACTGAAGTACAGTGTACATCCAAGAATCTGACAGGCTACATGTAATATCAGCGAAGAAGACAACCTGAAACTATTCTGCAGAGTTTCAAAAGAGCCAATTGAATTTTAACGAGCATGCAGTATTGTAAAATCCTGGAGCCAGCTGCTTAACAGAATATGTCAGCTGTCAGAGACAGGAAATGCTCTGCTTTATCATCAGATGTACTTTTAACCCTTGTCCTGCTAAAAACAACTTTGTAAAAAAACTAAAAATGTCATAACTTTTGAACCAGCAGTTGAAGCACCATTTTGCAACCATTCATTTTGATTGTCTTGAAGAGGAGAAGTGTTTGGTGATAACTATTTCTTAAAATGCAAAAGTTAAGAATTTTTGTTACATTTGAAACTTTTATGTTTGAAAATGTAGTAGGTAAAGAGTTAAGTTTGAACTCCAATACATATTTTTATCCAGCTGACTCCTGCTTACTGTACAAGCTACCCTTGGTCTTTACTGACCTTTCTCCATTTTCAACTTTATCTTGGTCCTGAGAAGCATCAGCCCAGTCAGCCGAAGGCTCTTCCCCAGAGTGGGTGAATGCCTCTTTATCCTCCTCACTGTATACAAATTTACACATGGATTATTTGTCATGCATACAGACTGATGGTAGACTTGTATTTGTGTGTGTGTTTGGGAGAGGGGGTAGGGTGGATGATGAGTAGAGTGAAAGAGAATTCTTGAAAGCACAGTCTGCACAAGGCTATTCATTAGAGTAAGTAATCACCCAAGGGATCACTTTTTAAAAGACAAAAACTGTGCACAAACTTTATGCAAAATGTTTCTCAAAAAATGCTTCTTTAGAACGAATCCCTGGAAAAAATCGTGCTTGCAGGACCCCTTCAAAGACCTTTGGGACACCAAAATGGCTAGGTCAAGGAGTTCCAGGAACCAACGAAAAAAATATGTAATTCAATCCCTGCATCTCCTTGTCCTCCTAACGAAATGAAAATGTACACTCTAATTATCTGTCATGCATGTTGACTAGTGGACCTAAGTCTGTGAGTGCACTCAGGTAAGAGAATGGGTGGTGGATGAAGGATGATTAACAGTTTAGCTTACAAGTAGATTTGAAATATAAACAAGTATTTTGTATCTACTATTTTCTGGTGTAAACCATATCATAGGGATTTTTGTTATTTTGCCCTATAATTACAATATATGTAGAGCCAAGCAGACATACCCAGTCTCTGTAGCATTTCCCCAGTTGTATGATCCTCCTCCATCTCTCTTCTCATGTGCTTTAACAGAGCTGAAATGCAAACATCACAAGGGAGATTTAACATTTCAATCATCTGTGTCACAAATGAAATTGACAATTACATGCACATTGCATTCCTCTGTTTCAAAATAGCCAGAAGGATCCAGAATGCCCTTTCTTCCATCAACTTCGGCACCATTACTAACAAAACATGCACTTGCCTGCCAACATAGTAAAATCAAAGGTAAAGGAAAACTTTGCTAAAGCTGGGCTACCATTTCAGGATCCAGAGTTTTTGAATTTCCAAACTTAAGAATGAGCAAACTTTGCACCTCTTGCCAATAACTTCATTAAACTTAAATTTCTCCTCACGATAATTTTATAAGTTTATTGGTTTCAAGAATATCAAAATTGATCAACTAGAAACTCTCACAAAGGGAGTTTAACTAAAACTCTCTGGCTTTTAAAAAAAGCATAACAATGATACAAGTAAAGACAATTTAACAACTCCTCCCATGGCAGTTTTGGGAGTGAAAGGGTTTAAAAGTTGACACATTTGGTTCTGGGAGTGAATCCATTCATGCTTTGATGATTTGGGAAAATGCAGAGTTAATCAACCTTCCAATTTCCAATTTTTTGATTTTCTTTTTAGTTTCAGAAGCTCAAAATTGGAACAATTCAGACTAAATCTGCACAACAGGGATGAATGCATACAGCAAGGGCTTTTTCTAATCCCCAAGTACAAGTTCAGTTATTCAATAAAAAGCCAACTGTTCTCTTTTCAATTACTACAGCACGTAACCCTTAAAGCTGGCAAAGAAGGACAACTACAATATTTACCAGTGCATTACTGCTTAGTAAACAAGAGGTGAAGCAAAGATTTGTAAGGAACTCGCCTTTCAAAAGACACATCCCAACTTTGCCAGTAAAAACTAATACTTCGAGTTAACACACAGTACATGCATCATATTAAATGCAAGTCATTAACTTTCCTATGGTTTTAGCCTTGCTGTCTTAGCATTTGAGGGTTTAAGTCAATACACACTAGTTAGCTGTTCATAGCAAAATAGAATGTTTAAAACAAAAAGATTATTGACAGTCATTTGAACAAGTTTTATATTTAAAAAACAACACTTTAGCAACCTAACAATTTTTTACTTTAACATAATGTTCACATTTTGTATTTGAATCTGCACATTTATTGTTTAATGCAAGAGGCTTAATGAACTAAAAAGTTAAAACAGTTTTAAAACACACTACAAATAAACCAAAATAGATTTTACAAGAAAATTGAAAGTGTGAATATTTTACTTCAGATAAAATAACCAAACTACACTACATGATAGCATGGTTTCAGTTATACACCCCTAAGAATTGTTAGCAATAAAACTGGACACATCCCTTACAAAGCAAGCAAGATTACTAACTGTAGCCAAACCACCACCCATGCATGAAGCAGGTGGCAATTAGTTGTTAAACAACAAATGCAGCTGCTACAGGATTAGAGAACTCGACATTACAAGCACAAAAAGCATGTTATTCTTTGTAGTAGCTTAACAAAACGAAAGGGTTAGGAATTCTGTTTCCAACATTTCTAAGCACTCTATTTTAATACTTTCTTGAAGCTTTCGTGTATAGCCTACCAAAGTTGTGCAGTTGATTGAACAGCTACACTGTAATACTGCTTCTAGTCTTATTGGAATCTTATATCTAAAACACAACTACATTGGTCAAAGTGGATACCCCATCTTGCTTCAGTTTCAATTTTAGTAATTTCTCTAAATTTAATACCAAGAGTGGCACTTGCTGTCACCTCCAGAAATGTATTCACTAGCCAAAAAAACACAGCAAGGCAATAACAGCATGCGCAACTTTAGATTAATATTTTCCAGTCTGCCAAATTAAATTTATGTGCTGCTCAACTTCTTCCTTCATTGAATTAAAAGCTGGGCTGTTGATAAAAGGCAAGGTAACAACCAACCTTTGAGGGCCACTGGTTTCCCCAATTCCAAAAGGAACACCAGGCGATAGCATGGAGGGAAAACAGAAACATTAGAATACTCCAAGATTTTTAGATCAACTCTCAAGGATAGGTATTGTATTCAGGCAAATCTATTATTCAATTAACTATCACTTTCATAAGAAAATGACAAGGGATCTGACAGCTTTCTTGAAGTTAAAATAATTTTTATGGGATTATAAGTGTGAAAATAGAACAGGAGCCTTATTCAGGCTTTACTGGCTACTGATAGCGCATCTACACATATAGGTTATCAGTTACAGCAGCAACATTAAACATTAAAAGCTTTGGCTTTAAAACAGCTACAACACACAAGTTAAATGTTTATTAATTTACACAGAGAAAATGTTTATTTATTTTACACAGTTTAATGTGATAATTCATCTTCCTATCTTATGCTAT
This sequence comes from Parazoanthus swiftii, assembly GCA_025403585.1. Lineage (NCBI taxonomy): Eukaryota > Metazoa > Cnidaria > Anthozoa > Zoantharia > Parazoanthidae > Parazoanthus > Parazoanthus swiftii. The sequence continues at coordinate 16,910 of JAOBYE010730573.1, read as the reverse complement.
GTTCAACAACATAACTCATTTTTAACAATTTATCAACTTTTAATTACTTATTAGTCACTATAAACTTCGCTGATTTCAACTTGGACTGGGCAAAGTTTGGAATCAACCAACTTGGACTGGACCAAGCTGGGAAGTGGCTTTTAAACTGTTGTAGCTCAATTATCAGTGCTCACATTTTTTATCAAAAGTGTGCCTAGGATAGCTTTGTCTATCCGTAATCAATGAAAAGTCTTTCATGTACCGGAGGACAATTTTCTATAGTACAATCTTCGAGTAGAACAAAAATTTTGGACAACCAATTTTGCAAGTTGAATGTATATGTTACATCCATTGACAAACTATTAGTTTTGGTGATTTATCTTTGCCGTGGAGGCAAGTTCAAAACTTCAGTCACCTTTAATAACCACCTAAATCTAGACTGCTTTTAATCTCATTTCATCTTAAGTATTGGGGATAAAAACTGAAGAAAACAAACTTACGATCGGTCGCTGCCACTTCTTCTTTCAAACTCCCTCTTCCTTCCACCACTGCCACCACCAAAACTGCCGCCACGTCCACCAAATCCTCCACGGCCTCGGCCACCCCTACCTCCTCTGCCCCTGCCACCAAAACCCCCTCTCTCTCTATCACCCCCCTCTTTTCCAGGAGAGCTCCCTTCATCCCTGGGGCCAGATTCCCTGTCTTTTCTGAAGCCACCGCTGCTTCCAAACCCTCCACGGTCGCCTCCACCGCCAAATCCACCTGCTCTTCTCTGTCCATCACCTCTTTCATCCCTATCTCTCCTCTCCCGAGGGCCACCAGAACTAATTTGAGTGTTGCGCTCATTTTCACGCCTCGTGTTGTCACTCCTGGGCCCCCGACTGCCTCTGTCGCGCTCTCGTCTGTTATCAGATTTGTCTGAAAGGAAAGAGATTTTTGTTTTTGAAAAAATTATCATTGCAGATGACATATAAAACAATGTAACAAGATGTCAAGGCAAAGTTTCGAACAGGTTCACACTCGCAGTGACCGTGACGAAACTGCCGATGATGTGATCGAAACTCGCCCTACCAAAACGCTTGGCACGCCAAAAAAAAAAAGAAAAAAAGATCTCGAGATCGATTCATTTTTGCGAAAATAATCCATGGGACTCTAAGAACAAAATCTCTTGAAAGAGCCACGGTTTACTTGCAACTGAACTTCGACAATTTAATATTTGCATTCAAATTTCGCAATGTTGTCAGGTCCGCGTGCACATTTTCAAATGTACACATGTCGCTCGATCTTGTACCAAGCCAAACGGCTAAACCAAATCGCTCGATGAAAAAAATTAAACAAAAGAGAAGATTTATTTGCGAAGACCAATCAATTCAGTTAAAAACACACCAAACGAGCTTCTAGTATATTATGTCAGCTGGAAATCCAGACCCATGTGCAACACATGCAACTTTCGTTGTCTTGCTTACAAACACCTCACATTTTCACCAAGCCAGCCAATAAACTACGACTTAAACTGGCAATTTTCCCCTCCCATTCTTACTTTCTTTCCTGTGGTCTTCGTTGACAGTTTCCTTCTTGTTCGTCTGCTGCTTGACATCCTTAACATTTTGCTTCACCGCCTTCTTGTCTTGTTTCTTCTTATCCTTTTTCTCATCCTTTAAGTTTTCCTTTCCCGTTAATATTTCTTCGGGGTCTTCTTCGTCAAGTCTGAGGCTAAGGAACCGATTCTTGATTCCTATACTATATTCGACCTCCATCGCTAACGGATGGTGCAACCAGGTCCAGATTAGGACAGATTCTGTATCGCTTGACAAAGATGTCTTCCAAGCTCTGTGCACAACACCTTCTTGCCCGGTTCAGTCACTCACGGCCGCTAGGCATCATGGGAGTTGTCAACTGGCGCGCGCGGCATGGCGGTATTTTCCCGCGATTTTTTAATGCAAATTCACGTGTTTTGACAAAGATGCGTCAAATATTAACATATTCATTTTCCTTTCATAGTGCAAGAAACTTCTGAAACAAAAATGAAGGAATTAGCTCTCAACAACTGAGAGAAACGGAGGAAAAAGTTATTTTTTTTCTGGTCAGCAGATCAGCTCTCCTAAATTATGGGAAGGCCCAGTATCTTCATATATTGTGTTGACAAATAAATTTGTCTTTGACCGAAATGGAGCTTGTGAACTGACCAAATCCATTTAAACTAAACGAAACAACACAAAAGCCCCCAGCAGAAGAGAAGACTACATACACAGCCTTATCAGACATTGATGGACACACTCTGTCCTCTATTTTTCTCTTTATACCTGAATAACCTCCAAGAAACAGTCCAAAAAAACAGAGTCCTTCGTCAATGCTGAAACGAAACGTTTTCTCTCATTCATCGCTGTGGACATCGAAATTTGCCCCTTTTAATCAGCGAAGATCTGCGACGTGCGGCAGCGTGGTGCAGTCTTAACAAAATACTAATGAATCCGGAAAAAACCAAGTTAACATTGTTTGGAGTGCGACAGCTCCTCTCAAGGTTACCTGATAGATCATTATACCTTTTATAGCAACGGACCTGGTTCACGCTTCGTCATGCAAAGGTACTTGATTCTAGCCTCACTTTCAACAACCGCATCCAGTCACTAACCTATTCCTTGCACATCACCTTATGCCAAATTAACAGAATACGCCTTTTACTTGATCCAAACACCTTACTGATAATCATAAACTCTATAGTATTTAGCAAACTTTTTTACTCTTCTACTTCAGAATCTGGAATTTCAAAACAGACAATAGACCACTTTCATAAATGGCGGCTATTTTAGTATTCTCTTGTTTTTATTTTTAAAAACTACCCTCACTAGTCTCGTTCTTAAGTCAAAAAATCAAAAGAATACATTAACCTAGCTGAACGAGGCTAGTGAGGCTTATTTGAATAGAGACAAAAGAATATTAAAATGGCCGCCATTTATGAAAGTGGTCTATTCGGGAGCTAGCTTCCGCTGCTGCAAAACTTTGCAGCAAAAATACTAACAGAAAGAAATTCGACCACATTTTCCATGTTATTCACGAACTAGGGTGGATGCTGATTGAGAAGAATCTCCGCTAACGCGATGCGTCGATGATGTACAAATGCAAAAACATATTTAAGAGCGCCAGACTACCTTTGTACACATTAGCAAGATCAGATATACAACGCTACAACACAAGGCAGTGTAATTAATGACTAAAATGTCGCTAGAATCAGGAACTCCACTGCTCAGCGGTCACTCTTTAATCGTGCGATAAAAATCTCGCGAAACTCTACGACATTTTAAAGCAATCCCGAAGCTAGGCAGACATTTTGTGATTTCAACTTATCCAAGTGTTTTTTTGAACCGTTGTAAATTAACTTTCACAGTCCCGAGAGGGAAAGTTAATAAAATTGTATTGTAGTTGTCACTTGCCGACTTTTTGTCGTCTTTCCGACAAGCCACGACAAAATCCCCCGTTCTATTTTTGAACCCACGAAAGTAAGTTCTAAAAAGTTAAAAATCGGCGGAAAAAAATGTTAGTGTGTGATGAACCGTTTGAAGCCAGATAAAAAGCATGCAGCCAGCAAATATACCAGTTTCGTATTCCCAGTTACTGCTGACTGCAATGACCACAGACTCATTTCTAGTGTCAGCCTCGACTTGGTCTTAAATATACATAAATACCAGCGAGAACGATCAGAAGTCCGAGCCTCCAACAATACAAAGAACTGTAAATAACTCATATCTACATGGGTATTTATGTATATTCAAGACCAAATCGAGGCTGACACTGTAGAAATGAGTCTGTGGTCATTGCAGTCAGCGGCAACTTGGAATACGAAACTGGACTATTCACTATTTTGTGATGGGCTTTAAGGCGCTGTTCCACGAAGTACTAAGGGATAAGCCTCTAATATTTTTGAAGACACAGTTACCGAGACAGGGTTCTTTCTTCCCCCGGCCAATTTCAAAATACACAGTCCGCGTGTCGAGTCTTAAGTCCGCATTACACAAAGCAGTTTGGCAATAACCAAAAAAGGAGGTCGACTATCGCAAGGTTACGTATATAATATTAGTTGAAAAGGCAAAGTAATAAGTTTCACAGCAAAACGTAGTTGTTTGTTCATTTATAATAATTTGAAAATCAACCAGTAATTTTTTTTACTAAATTTTCTTCATATTTGACAATAAAAAAACTAGTTCTGTTTATCGTGTAGGTTGTCTTCAACTAGTGGAATGTTTGTTGACCTGCTCTAAACGATACAGACCCCAAATGATGATGTACTATACTTTACATTTTGTCTTAAAAATGATCTTTGTTGCATTTACTGCAATGAACGCTGATTACTCAATCGCTGCTCTCTCCTTTGTACAGGTTGGAGGGGCTGGGATGGGAAGAAAGTGCGCGCGATGACCTATGGGAACATGAGATTTTCCTTGCTTGTTTCGGAACCTCTGCAGAGAAGAGCGCCACATTAAGTATAATTCGGCCAGGGGTTCAAGCCTTCGTACATGTTTTAATACGACTGTAATCTACAAGCATCTTCTAAAAAAGAAACGAAGGCAATTTTAAAATGCACTTTTCGACAGAGATTGTTTTTTCTAGTTCAAAAATCACAATTCAAATACTATTGTTGAACTAGACGTATATATGTGTTGCGTATTTACAATTTGTTGCCCAGCTTGTTAAAATATTTATCGCTGGTTGTATGCGAGCAGGCCCAGCCTGCACGTACAACGATTACTGTACGACTACAAAATGTACAATTTGCTATCTCCGGCGTAATGCTCTAGTATCTCCTTAATATTTTTTAGCATAGGAATTGCTCTTAACTGCGCAAAAAGAAAAATAGTATAACAAAATACGGTTGCCTTATAGTTGCGGGGATTTCGTCAAAAGGTTGGCCTTCAGGTTACACCAAGCCTTAGCTTTTTAGTGTATATTCAGCTGCGGGGGCAAAAGCAGTATACTCCAAAAGAGAAATCGCTATCAATTGTACAGTTCAATTATTTCAGAAGGGCGACTGCTCCCCCTCCCCTCCCTCGTTTTTTTTTAGGTAGTACGGTCAACGTCGGTCAAATATACGAAAGACGTCTTGCAAACGTAATAGTATGTAAAGGTGACGCTCGTGACGAAAACAACCAAGCTTAGAGAGCCTGGCATAGTAAAGTTATCATTCAAGATAAGGCAAATAAAAGTCCAAGTAAATTGCTTGGTGTAGGGATTATCAACAGAACAATCGCCCTTCAACTGCCAATCCGGACTAAGTCATTGATAAAGTTAAAAGTCCCAAGACTTTCCGCTATATCTTCCCGGCATTATGGTTCTTTCTTATTCTAAAAAAAAACCTTATTATTTACTAATGAGAATGGATGATTGTTTTCAACATATATGTTCGCTGCAGTACATCAATACTGTTTCCAGGATTTTTTCGGGAGCTTGCAAAAAGACGATGACTCACTACCATCTCGGATTTTTCTCCGTCAACTTGTTCGCAGCTCCAGAGAAGACCCTGCAGACTTGCTCGACAATTGAGCCATCTTAACGTTTAATTCTTAGTCTTGTTTATGTCTGGCCATATGCTAAACAAACTGAGGTTTTCTGTCTGCGTTATCGTCTTCAAGAAACAGTGACGAACGTTTGGCAGTCCTCGGCGACGTACGAACTTGAGAGTCAGTTTCCGAAGATATATCGATGTCTCTCTTTACCAGATGAGTTTTATCGGGATTTAAATCTTCCAAATCGTTGTCTGCCGATTTATGTATGTCCTTCAGTGGTTCCATTCTATCTAATCGTAACCTTTCAAGAATTAAGCTCCGTGGTCTTTCCGAAGCGCCTGATCGTTTTGAACGAAGTTTAACAGTCGATTCAATCCCTGACGAAAGGTCTAAAGTGGTTAAATCTGCTAAACTCGACGCTTTGGGACGGATTAAAGTCGACTGTGCGTTGGTAGACCCATCAACGCCATCATTTTCTTTTTCATGGTGTGTTACATTTTCGTTATCCAATTCATCTTTTATCCATTTTGAGGTCAGCTCACTCGATCGTTTGTACAACGGCGCGCGATCCTTTCCCTGCTCGAACACCTGTTTCCGTGAAGCTAAGTTGATGTGAACACTTGCAGTGGCCTTGGGTGGAGACTCGGAAGTAGTTGTTCCCTGTTCAAATTGTTTTCGACGATCTCTTACCGAAACTTTACCAGAACTGGACGTTTTAATGAGTCTACGTTTGTCATGTTTAGTTTCCGAATCTGAATCAGGTTTGCTTCCTGAACGATTTCGTTGCTGTTCCACTTTGGAGCGTGAAAGTTCGTCTTTCTCTGGTGTTTTCTTTCTCGCTGTGACGGTGATGATCGACGTCGCACAAGATTGCGGAAGATTCTCGCCAGTTAGTGTATCGTTAGTACTTTCACCTGCATCAGAGAGCTTACGGTCTAAAATTGCCGAGTCAATGGCAACAAACAAACCTTGGTTTTGCGAACGTTTTGTGGCATTCTTTAAAGCCATTAGGTTCTCTACTTGCTCGAAGTCTGAATAGCTACTCTCTGGGGTAGCGAGAGGGCATTTTGGTCCTTGCTTTTCCTCATCAACTTCCACATGCTGATCTGCAGTTGTTGCCGTTGATCGTTTTTCATCAAATCTGAACTCATGCTGAGCTTTGATTGGGGAGGTTAGTGGAGATGTAAGCTTAGGTTTCCTTGCTACGACTGGTGGTTTCTCTTTTAGAGGTGAGACGGGTGGCGTGGGCCCAGATTCTCCACCAAAATGTGAGGAACTTCTACTCCAGCTTGCAATTTTAATGTTCTGCTCATTTGACTCACTATAAGGCTCGTCAATTACAGTTTCTTCCAAATCTGCCATTGCTTCCACTTCTAGAGGTTTGTCTTTCCTTTTCTGTGCCGCAATCCCGTCTTCCCCTCCTGCTTTGCAATTTCCCACCGATGGTGCTTCATTGCGTACCACAGTAATTTTTCTCTTCCCTTCTCGAGAAACACTTTCCTGGTTGAATGGTTGATCCTTCTCCGACTCCTCACCACTTGTACTTTCATAACGACGAATCGGAGTTCCTAAGAATTCATGAACTTCGGGCATTTTTTCCAAGAATTCGCGGACTTCCAAGTCTGGCGTGATTTCACTACTAAGTTCACTTGAATTCTCACAGACCTGATCGAGTGATGCAAAACGCACATCAGTCTCACTGCTGGAAGATTTCATACCAGAACTCAGCGGCGAGATTTCAGTTTTACTCAGTCCGTTAGTCTGACTCATCCTAACAGGCAAATCTGAGTTTCTCTTCACCAAACCAAGCCGACTGGCTTGCGCAGCGCCACGGGGGCGTCTGGCATAGCTCCCGAAGTAAACTTCCGTATCATCCAGGAACTTCTGTCTCCTAGCAATTTCTTCTGGGGTCTGACTAAGATCAATTTGATTCTTGCTGGTTGGAGAAGTTGGAGATCTTGGTGACTTTGGAGAACTTGGCGACTTCGGGGATCTTGGCGAACCAGATCTTTTCTGGTCAGACAGATCCGGCAGCATTGACTCAACATTGTCGATGGAGCAGAAACTAGTAGCGGCCGAGAATTCAGACGCACACCGCGAGCGGTTAACAGGGGTGTGATCTGATCCTGACGTAATTACGTGTTGGGACTCGTCACGTGACCTATCAAAGGAGGGGCTTTTTGTTTTCTCGTCCAGCGATTCGAGCTCATCGTCAGGCGTGTGGGAGCTGCTACTGTTACGGGTTCCTGTGGCAACAAATTACAAACGGAAAGTTGAAGTGGCATAAATACGACTGCGGGCACAGGAGCAGTGGGTCTGTTTGCATTAAACGTGTTTGTGTAAGGTTTGTCAATCTTACTTCTCCTAATACACTAAAACCTCGCATAAAAGAACATGTGGATTAAAAATAATTAGGCTGAAAATTTGGTCAATCATGCACCGTATATGAAAAAAACAGTTCAGCCTGACAAATGAAACAGGTTCTTATATTAAGAAAACCAGGTACCATACACTGGAAAAATCTGGAGTGGGTCTTAGTAAAATGTTCTGGACCATTACAAATACATGTACACTGATTCATCAGAAAGGTTGAAAAAAAAATGGTTTTGTGTTCATAAGACAGTGGGATTGCATATTAATTAAAATTTCATGGGAGTAGTCCATACAGTATAATGTCTTTTCAAGTGAAATTTTTAAGAACCTCTAAAGAACACATTCAGGCTGATTTCTTACTGAGCACCCGTTACATAAGAACTGCTTCAGCCAGAACCCCCAAAACACGTGTTCTTTATGCGGGCTTTTACTGTGCCCCGCAGCTGAACTGCAAACTCACGCGATGGGACACTTTTGATCAAGCTATGACCTACACATAGATTGTTGTCGCAATGTTCTTCAATTCAAGTTAATCTCGCATAACCCAGGCCTTATCTTCAATACTCTAGTAGTAGACAATCGATATTAATTATACCGCTTTTAGTTTAAGATATTAAGAAAACTTTTCTCTTGTATTAATCTCACATTCATGTTTTAAAGAGTTTCTTTTTTTATAAGCTCCTCAATGACATGTGTATAAATAAAGTAAAATTAATACTATAATTATCATCAAGATATATAGTAGCTATGGCTCATTAATATGGCTACAACGGTCAACAAGTTATACAAGTTTTTTTAGGTATTACTGATAGATTGAGGCATGTTTCGATGTTACATAATGCACAGTAAATTAGTTTTACTCAAGTAGCTCTTGACGGAACATGTCTGTTGACAAAACTAAGCAAAAAAGCGTTTAAAAAAACGTTAATTAATTCTTACGTTTCGCATTAATTTTTATTTTTTTGTTGAACGTAACCGGTATAAAAAACACAAAGATTACTTTAAATTAAATCAAATTAAACTATTTTAGTGTACCACCAGACTTAACCATAACAAAAGAAACCGCTTCTGTTTTTGTTTAGTGAATCTCATTTTTAGTATCGGAGGTTGAAAATAACACTGAAAGAACGATTTCACAGTTACTGATTTACAGTAAATTACATGTCAGTTTTTTAACGTATATTTGATCAATGTTTACTTTTATCAAAAGCAACATTTTAACATTTATAATAACAGGGTTCGCACTCTTTTTCAAGCAATGGATTCAATGACTTTTAAGGTGATTGGACACTGAATCAAGCTTTTCAAGGACTTTGCCAAAAGCGAATTACGACAAAACTTTCACGTGCGAAAGAAGACTTTGAATTTTTGACGAGGTAATTTCGTTTCACGCTGTCGGCCTTTACTTTTCGAGTAAGTAAAGTCACCAGAACAAAAACAAAACAAAACAAAACAAACGGCTGTCAGAACTATTGTGCTGCTTTCAAGGACCGGTCTCTAAAATCAAGGGTTTTCAATAGCCCAGTTTCGTATTCCCCGTTCCGGTTGATTAAAGACGATAGATCCATTTCAACAGCATTAGCTTAGACTTGGCGTTGAAACTACGTAAGTACCAGCGAGAACGATTGGACGTTCGAGCCTCCAACAATACACAGAGCTGTATGTAGCTAAAATCTACATTGGCGTTTATGAATATTAAACACCAAGTCGAGGATAACGCTGTGAAGAGGAGTCAGTAGCCATTGTAATCAGCGGCAACTACGAATACAAAACTGGACTTTTCCCTGAGAAATGAAAATTAAACTGATGTACTTTCAAGGATCGTACCAACCCCGTATTCATTTATAACACTTAATTTGCTTATTTATTTGATTACAATTTACCTGCTCACCGCTTACTATTTAGAGGTAGGCATAAAAACTAAGGCGGTTAGGCTCGAGGGGCGACAACATCGACCCCGAAGACTCCTGGGAACCTGGTTTAGATCAAAACATTGTTAGACAGCACGCGCGGACTGATACGTTTATATTGGTTTAACAATGGGGCGAGACAACAGTTACACCTAGCAAGCAAATGGCAGCCGAGCGTAAGCAAACAATGGAATTTGTTTGTGTGTGCATGTGTTACACGATTTAAATTTAATGGACCGTTAACGAAGCCTATAAAAGCCAATTAAAAATGTTGATAACCTCCACACATTAAAACTAGCGAGTCTTACAAAATCATACGCTTTAGACCTGGAAACTTAAATATCTAATTACGTTGTATGATTGTTCAACAGTACAGACGTAGTTGCTAAAAGTTTCTAATGTTTCTAGTTGTTTAAACAGCCACAAAGGAGTAGCTTTATATGTCCGGATGTTTCGGTTTTTTGCCACGGTGTGGGTTCAAGTTATGGTGCGGTTATTCGATTGCACTAATCCTTTAGACATAAGGTTCCAGTATTTAAAAAAAGGGTCCCCAGGGCTTCATTCGTTCAGGTTTGGTGTATCGACCTTTGTTGATCAAAACCCATATCCTGCTTACTTGCCAACGCAGAAAAAACAGTTTTTTTCAAAACTAGTCTTCCAGTCTTCATCCGTTCAGTCGACATTCATCCTTAGTGGAGTGAGCATCTCCGATTCTCAGTTTCATTGATTTATTTCTCGTTACAGCGCGAAACTCAAAATCAAACAGCGAGTGTACAGTCAACAGTGCTGACCATCAACCAGACTGGACACGATTTTGGATAGCGAGAGGGCAATGAGTAAGGGAAACGTTGTAAAATTTGACTCAATACAAGCGCTATTGTAAATAAAGGACTCCTTCCTTTTGGATTTGATGAAAGAGTTTACAAGATGTTCAATACCGTAACTAAAAAGCGAGTATAAATAACATTTATACCACTAACACGCGTTGGAGTTGCCAAATAGGAGTGGAATAATTGTGTTAGTAGAACAAACTACGTCACAACACACTTTCTTCTTTCTATAATATGATGTAAACCGAACAGAATTTAGTGTAAACCGAACTAGGTTCAAGTAAATATAGGCAAATTGAAAGTTTGCTTTCAAGATACACCATTCTTCACCCTGACCGTACCTTGTGTGGTATCAACGTCCGATCCTTCGTCATCTGACTCGTGTCCAGGCCTTTCATAAGGCGCGGATCCCGGTAACAGAAACTCTGGGACATCGAACTGTTCACCTTCAGCCTGGAGCACAACAAACCCGTTGGTGAGCAAGCCGCTTACAAACACACGACTCAAAACAATCACTCTCAGCGATCATAAAAAAACTAGGAGCAAAATCGGGAAAGGGAAAACGAAAACACGGTTCTGGATTGGAACAGGATTACTCAGTCTAATGAACAAAGAACCTTTATACCAATGTAGGTTTCTGAGCAACTACCCACCCACCCCTCCCTTAGGTTAAATTTAGGGTCAAGGTTACGGTTAGTTTAGGTTTTGGGGAGGGGAGGGTTGTCCGTTGCCCAGAAACCTACATCGATCCAAACCTATAGCACAGTTTCTACAAAGCGTTAGTTCCTTTCTGCCTGATCTTAATTTTAGTCGTGACGGCGTGTTGTGCGTGTGAGTGTGTAAGTATACCTTGATTTACCGTCTTAACATCCGTTTGTTGTTCCATACAAGTACGCCTGTGTAAAGTGTCTATGTGTCTGTCTTCCTTCCGTCCATTTGTCTGCCATCTATCTATTTATCCGTCTGCCTGTCCGACTGTTCGAATCTTTGTCTGTCAACCCGACCATCCGTCTGTCTGACTACAATTTTTTTTATTTGTCTGTCTGCATTCCCGTCTGACTGTCCATTCTGTCTGTTTTTCTGTCCGTCTTTACGTCTGAATGTTTATCTGACTACCTAACTACCTGTAGACTCATTTTCTCAGCTTTGTTGTTGCTCTGGCCAACTTGTCGGTTCAAATACAGTGAAAGTTGTCTATATATGCAACACACTTCACTCTGTACCTCGTCCTTCCTGTTATTGGATCGGTCCAGTAACTCGAAGAATTCCGTACCAAAACCAAGACTCCTTCGTCTAGGGAAAAGCAAAACGAAATTAGAAGAAAAGAACAACATAACAAGCACAGTTTTTTGAATCCTTGTCTAGAAAACGACAAACATGAAATTAAAAAATATATAAAGTCTACACGGCGCTTTGTGAGTCGAACATTAATTTTACGACTTGTGATACAATGTTAATCATATTGTTTCAATGCACAAGGAACAGATATTAAACCAGAGAACTTCAATCATTTACCTCAAACAGGTCTACTCAAAGATTTAATCTGGCGGACGGTTAGTAGATGCTCGCTATTAACAAACTATTTTGCCCATCGACACGAGTAAAGAAGGAGGTAGACGACAAGTAGTAATTCTCACAAATTATTGCAATTACTATTGTTATTTCGCCACACCTCTAAAAAAATTGCTGTATTTGAGGTTATTAATCGCTTCTAATTTCAAAAACCAATTTCTATCAATATTGATAAAAATTACTAAAAACTGTCAAGACACAACCCCTTTGACCGTCCAACTCGTTACTCGCTGTCCCTAAGGCGATAGTCTTCGAACACTCCAGACAATAGCTATTTTAGCAAAGCAAGGTCCGACCTGTACACCTCCATAAGACAGGAAGAACGCAGTGTTAAGGAAGGAAAATTAACAGTGAGTCTAAAATCAAAGAGTTTGCAAAACAATAATTCAAATTCGTATTCCACGTTTAGCTCTGATTGCAAAGATCATAGACTCATTTCCACAGCTTTAGCCTCGATTTGGTGTTGAATGTATATTATAAATACCAGCGGGAACTATTAGAAGTCCGAGCCTCCAACAACACAAAGGCTTGGAAATACTTCATAAGAACACTGGTATCTACGAGTAGTTAACATCAAGTCGAGGGTATCGCTGTAAAAACGAGTCTGTGGTCATTGCAATCAGCGGAAATTGCGAATACAAAACTGGATTATTGCGAATACAGATGCGCATGCAAAAAAGTGCTACTATACATAAAAACGACTGCAGTTATAACAACTGAAATACTTACGATGGTGTTGAGGAAGTAGAAGCGGGTGACTTGACTTCGGGAGGGGATGATGTCACTTCCGACGCGTCGTGCAGTGTGGGAACGTTCTGTAAACTCTCTGGTACGCTAGATAAATAAAGCAATGCGGTACTGAGACACGACACAATTACTACGGCTAATTTAACCCCAAATATATAAGAATCTGCTCAGCCTAAAAAATATTCAGTTTAAATTCTTAAGAAATATGTAATTATGACAACCAATACTTATCTCAAAATTTCCCTCCGGTTTTATCATTGACAGGATATGTGGTTTTAAATATCATATACAGTACTTTCATAATTTGCTTCAGTGACCATAAACAATGACTTCAAGTCAAAGTTAAGTTCCAAGTTCTCATACATTTGTGTATTTTAGCCCTGCTGACCTCGACTCGAAGTTCTTGTTTATGGCCACTGGGACGTATTATGAAAGTAGTCTATAAAGATTCTGTTGCATTCGTGTGCCCGGTTTAAGTAAATTAAATAGGCTATAGCAGGGTCTGTGTTTGCCAAGACTGGTCATTATATTTATAGAAAAGACTCGGGAAAAGAGTCAATCGTCGTGTCAGATAACTCTTTGCATACATTCCCTTGATTGGAAGAGACCAATTCTCGATGGTAATATCAGAAGAGGAATTTTTCGTCATGGAAACACAAATGAAGCACCTCGATCATGTGGTTCCATATGACAAAAAAGACTCAAAAAGGAGTCGGTAGTCGTGATCTTTCCAACCGTGTTTACAAAATTGTGTTTTGGTTCTCGTGTTTTGAACCTGAGTGAATATACTTACTGTTTATTATTCGTGTCACTCTCAAGCAATAGTGCTGGACTTGGTGCGCTTGGTGTAGAACTGAAATGAATACAAACCTACTACTTAGTCAAAAATTATTTAGAAGAAACTTGAGATTGAGAACTGGTCCCTTAATAATCAGGAAGCTACCACTTAGTCAACTTCAGTCTTTTACATTCTTTTTTAGATAGATCTTTATTTTGTAACCATCAGAAGTGTTTTACATATGCATGTACAGAAAGTATTATCGATTTATGTTTACACATTAAAAAAAAGAAAAATAGTAATTGAAGTTTATATTCTTGGTAATAGCCTATGATATCTGATGGTAAGGCAGTCTATTAGGAAAAGAAGGGGCTTATGAACTTTCAAACTGCCTTATTTGTATATATCAAGGGCATATGGCAGTTTCGTTTTTTTTATGAGAATGCGAATATAAAAGAAAAGAAAACGAAGAAAGTGTACATTACTGTAATTATTGATTATTGTATAAGTTAAGGTATATTTCTAGCAGACAGGTTTTGAAAGGTTGAGTAAATATTTCTTTAGGTTGATTTTAAAAGAGTTGAGGGATGTTCTTTCTTGTAGATTCAAACATTTAAACTATGCACATCATGTTGAACACATTTTAGGATCGCAAGGAGCTGCTACCCATGCATCAAAATGTCTTAAAATTCCAAGATTCATCGTGGCCACATTGAACAAATTTCTAATTCCATAAAATAAAGGAGTGAAAGTGGTCGAGAAAGTGGAAGTTTGAGGTAGTCAACAGTAACTTACAAAAATATTACATACAGAAAACCGGTTTCTTTTGAAGGATATTAAATTAGTATATGATAGAAAGTATTTTACTCAAACATAAAAATTTAACCAAGGCAAGTATATATCGACAAAAGTTGAAACCCTTGCATCCCCATCCCCTCTTCCTTCTCTTTTGCCTAATTCCTACGGCAGAGTAGTTGGAAAATTGAAATTGGAGCCTTAAGTCTTTAAAAAAGTCTCAAAAAATTGATACAAAACGAGGTTGTTTGCTATGACCGACAAAATAATTTAATTCGACTAGAAGCAGATCGAGTTTTCAAATGCTTCCCATGACAAATTTTGTTTTTCTAGACTGAATTTGAGATACTGAAAACACGAGCCCTCAGTGTATGAGTACAGCGTACTTACTTAGCTGGGGAAGAGAAGCCGCTGGAGTCGTATGTGAATGAATGGGAGGCGCGTAAGCTGCTGCTGTGTGGTGAAATGACGAGTAAGCAAGTGAGGAGGGCAGCATGGACCGCTGGCCAGCTTACACAAAGTAGCTGATAAAATGACCATCTTTACAAGAGTTTAAGGCCCTATTTCTGAAAACCACCTACTTCGACTGATCAAAATGGAGCTTGTTTGCCAAAACTGCACTTAATGAACCCGAAATCTACGTCCTTAACACAAAGCGTCAGAAAGCAAGAAGACCATTTCTACCATGTCGACTGTTTTCTCTTCATTTAAAAAATAAGAATTTTGTTGCCCAGCACGATTAGCTTCTTAGTTATTTCTGGGCAACAATTACCAAACGTATGAACAATTTTTCTTCTCTTCCTTTTGTAATTTCCGTGTGTGGTAAAAATAAAGTTATTTGTTGTTGTTGTTGTTGTTGCTCTGCCGTATTTACGCTATTCACAACAGGATCGGGTATAAAGTTCAAAGAAATCATTCTAGTAGTGGTGTTAGGCATTAAATACAACAAAATTAGTTCAGTATAGATTTATGGTTATTTACATTAATAATTGACCCGTCATGTTAGTAGTTATTCATAACGATTATTAATAGTAAGTATTTAAACTGATTAAGAGAAATATTCAGAAAAAGATCGATACAATTACGATTATGCTGCACTGTGTTAAGCTTAGTTAACACTTGTGAGATAAACAAGCATATTTTTTTGAAAAATACAAAAAAAGAGAAAGGAATACTGGCGTGAAGTTATGCAATCTTGTTGGTATTCTTGGGTTGCTAATGTGGCGTCATAGACGCCATGTTGGTGTACAATAACAACAGAGTTGCAATCACTTTTACCAACATGGCCGTCACGCCCTTTTTCTTTTGAGTCTCTGGGGACTGAGTTTAAACCAGCAATAGACCAAATTCGATATATTAAAATTCTGCCTGAAACAAAAGACATCAACACGAGGGTCTGGGGAATAAAACATGGAGTTTGTATGGATTATTCCCCAGAGCCTCGTGTTGATGCCTTTTGTTTCAGGCTGAACTTTAATATATCGAAATTGCATGGTCTATTCTTTCACCTCTTTGGTATTTTGAATTCCGTATGCTCTACATGTTTAGTTCACAAGTGTGAACGGGGCCATACTCGGACGTAAGTTAAATTATTAGATCATGAATTAATTAGTATTAGTGAGTTTTCAGTTTAGTATTATTATAGTCTAACAGCAAATGTCTTCAAGATGCCGATCAATTGCTTGCTTATATAAGTAGCATAAGCTCGTAAGACTGAAAATAACAAACATGATTATGTTGAGAGCACTTGCAATTACGAGAAAATGCCGTTTAATGACAAAAAATACAGAGAAAACTTGTATAAAAGTTTGATACTCTCAATCTTGTCAAACTGTGTATACCATTTCATGAATTTTTAGCATAATGAGAAAGTAT
Organism: Parazoanthus swiftii; assembly: GCA_025403585.1. NCBI lineage: Eukaryota > Metazoa > Cnidaria > Anthozoa > Zoantharia > Parazoanthidae > Parazoanthus > Parazoanthus swiftii. The sequence goes on along the minus strand of JAOBYE010730573.1, from coordinate 553 downwards.
AGTGACGGTCTTCAGCAAACACAAAATTGGCCAATTCCACAGAGTCAAGGAATAAGCGGTCCGTTTCAAACCAACTCACAAAAGCTGTATATTTACAGAATAAGCAAGCAAAAACTTATAGCACCTTTATAATTATTATTGAAAAAGCGTGTGGTTTAAATCGCATTTTGTCTGTTACTTTAAGAACTAGTCCTCCTGGGTAAAGAACAAGTTAAAAACTAACTTCAATTTTAATTATTTATTAAATTAACAACTTTACTGCTGGTTTATTTACTTACTTCAGCGACGAAAAGTCAAAGGAAGATGATGAATCGTCAAGATCGTGTGCATAGAATGGAGCGGAAGGCAAAGACGGCAAGCTGCATAGAGTGATATGCGCAGGTAAGTGCAGGCAATTATTCCTGTTACAAGCAACAGACCAGTCTCGTATTCCCAGTTACCGCTGACTACAATGACCACAGACTTATTTCTGCAGTGTTAGCCTCGACTTGGTCTTGAATATACATAAATACCAGCGAGAACGATTAGAAGTCCGAGCCTCCAACAATACAAC
>JAOBYE010730463.1:0-24508 GCA_025403585.1 Parazoanthus swiftii | reverse complement strand
GGGGGGGGATGACAGCGAGTTTATGTTGTTCCGAGCGTTTCAACATATAGCTTATCATATTATCTAGTTAGAAATGTTTTTCTCAGCTGCTGTTGTGGACATTGCTGCACTAGCTATTCCTGACAATCACTGAACATTCTACCAAGTACTCTAATATTTTGGCACCCTTGAGCACGATTTTTTTAACTGAAAGGTTTAGCGAATAAAACTCTGTCACATTGTTAGCAGTTTCTTTATCACGTCAATATGAATTGTCCGTTTTTAGAATTTAGATTTAGTGTAGACGTAATGAGAGGCTAGCCTCTCTAGTCATTTTAGTTTCAAGATTGAATGTACTGTACTTCAGTTACCCCAAAGAACCCCTTCGTTCTGTATTCATTTCTACTCTCAATTTAAGTTTTTAAACTTAAAGAAATTTTTAAATTAAAGCTTGGCGAAATATGGTTTATACAGACTAAAACAAAATAGATTTACAAGACGTTGTCTCACATCTTGGGTAAGAGCTAGGCTGCAAACTTTGATTAATTGATCCTTTTTTTCCCCAAACTAAGGTTCGGTTCGCATAGAACGCTTGGTTTTCCCTTTTGTTCGAAAGTTCTCATCATTCGCAATGCTTATGCTGTGTAAGAAATATCCAATTTCTACTAATTTTCCATTCGCAGAGGGCACATCATGCAATTGAAACCAGTCATAGAGAGGATTTAACTGAAGAAGAAATAATGAGGCGACTGACAGACACAAGGTTTGGACAGAATGTATAGACGTAGCGAGTTGGGGTGGCAGCGGGGTGGAGGACAGAAATGTACCATGACCGACACAGATTAACTGTTTTGGAATACATGTTACTTCTTTTCCCTCCTCTTTCAGTTGCCCCCTGCTGTAAAAAGTCTCGCTTTAATTAGTATTTTGTATAGATTGGCTATCAAAGTACTTGTAACAAGAGTTGTAGTTGCTCTTTTGCCTTCATCTACCATAATTTACATCCATTTGCCTTCACTTGCTTTTAGTTCCGCTGCCTGTAACTCAAGTTTAATTTCCAGAATAGCTTGTGTAGGAGGTTAATCTGTATGTATTGTAGTGTGCTGGATGTTCAACCCTTAGAACTCCTTACAGTTGAAGTGCCTGGTTTCGATCTCCTTAGAAGTTTTTAAAGCTCATTTCAAATTTTTTTAAATAGAAATTATAAGAACACAGCACTACAGAAACTTCAATCTTTAGTCGTATTCTTATAGTTATTTTTTTTTCGTAAATTTTGCTCGTACTTTAAAAGTTTGCGAAAAGTGAAAGCCAAACGAAGAAAAGCACTCCTGTAATTTATGCGGGAGGGATGTGCAGCATATTTCGTCGTGGAACCTTGGTAACCCGGCATTTTCGGACCAAAACTCCGAATTTCCCTATCCAATTTCAGACCTTACTACCCGCTTTTAAAACGCCTTACCCATTTTCAGACGAGCCCCCTAAAACTAAGTATTCCGAACAGATTGTCCCCACAGTTTTGTTTTAAAATAATACCCAATTTAGGCTAAAATGTCAAAATCTGTACGCAGTTTCACTGAGATCAAAGTGGCTTGAAAATCACTCCCTTTTGCATCGCACGTAATTCTTTAGCTCACAAGTCGCGTGATTATAAGGACACAACCCGTGTAATTTTTGGCTCAAGAAAGAATGGTTAACTTACAAATATGCATATTGTATTCTTTTACATGAAGCGGAACAAAAAGCAAAGAGATCGATAAAGACGTTGCAGCGAAACGCCAGGTCAGTCGCTGTTTAGCATGACCAGATTACAGTATTTTCGATATTTGTGATTCTCGATCTTCCTGTTTTTCAGCCTCAATGCGTTTCCCTTTTAAGACCATTTATTTACTATATGTAGGTAGTTTAGAAACTACATGTCCTTTTTTAGTTTTCCCGAATTGCCCTGTGTTAAGTTTAATAGTTGTGTTTCACGTTATTCTCAAGAAAAAAGCCGTCAAGAACTTTCGTTTGTGTTTGACATATGTACGTACGGCCAAGCTACACATGTAGTTCTTGACAAAGTTCTTGACAAAGAAACCGATATCTCGTATATAATCCAAAAGGTTCATCAATTATTTGGACGTTTCTTTGCTTTAACTGCGCTCGAAACGTCTTCAAGCAGGGCTTCTTGGCTTTCAGTGTATTGTCCCGTACTCACAAAGCAGATAGACAACTACCCGGAAAGCTCTGAATCACCCCCTCCCCTCATCCTTCCGGTGCTACCCCCTACACTGATTTCTGCTAATTCTTTTCTTCTCACCATAACCATGGGGATTTTTGCAGGGACTACTGGGAAACGCCTGAAAAAACAACAGAGAAAATACCCCTGAAATACCCATTGTAGCAATCAACTTTGAATCAGATTTAATAATTATCATGAACACCCCCTTTTTTCTTTGTAGCTTTTGTTAGGTTTGTCAGCCGCTTGGGAAAGAAGTTTTCCAACTGAAGAGCTGAAGGAGTGTCTCAGTTTCTGTGCTTCTTGAATTCTGTAATGTCTAAGTAGAATTACATGCACTAGTCTTATTGCAATACCTCTGGAACACATTTACTCCTCCAGGACCGTGGATTTACAAGTAGCAGTAATATGATCAAGACGGGCAAGGTGCAACAGAGTGTTCAAGCGCCAAAGGGAGGTAGGAGTCCAAATAAACTGTTGATGTGTTGCGGCTTTTTGCTCATACTGTAAATATTTGGTGGACTCTTTTAATTTATCTGAACAGTTAGATAATTTCTGCAAGTTCACGCCAAGTCTGAAAGTATTCCAGATCCAGACACGTTTATTAAAGCGCTCACTGGAAAGTAGATTCAGAAAATTTTGAAGATATTATTTTTGGCGATCTCAATTGTATTTTTGTTAGAAGCGAAGATGACCAGTGATGCACTTTTAAGTCACTGGTTGCCAATACTTATAAGTATAGTCTGAAGCAACTAGTTGACGAACGGAACCAACGCGAACCCACCAATAAGCAGTGTATTTTAATGGACTCGATATATTTATAAACTATTCAGACAACGTAGCTTGCGTGGAGTGTCTTACTGATAAATGTAGCTTTGACTATGTTTATCACAAACTCTCAATACCGCCTGCATTAAAAGGTATAAGAACATTTGCATTAAGCATTTCAATCGGGGCCCCGTTAGTGGAGTGTAATCTCTGTGGGAAGTCCCTGCCGAACACGGCGAATCCTGTAAATAAATAAATATACAAATAAGAATTTCAACAAACACAGTTTCCGTAATGGCTCTCAAGCTTTACGTATTCTGAAACAACCGCATTTGTCCTCGCTAAATACGTGAAGCCAAATTTTATTTTTAAAAAGTATTAAAGTACTTCTGGGAACGTACCCCAGGCTGTTCAGACATATTTAGGTTGTAAAAACTTGATCCCCAACTTTGTGATTCCAGTGGGCGTCGAAATGGAACCCGCAGTGCAAGAAGCGGTTTCGGATGTTCGGAGCGACGAAAGTCCAACCAACTGGTAAGTTGTTCTGTTAGTTTTTGCGAGCTGTTTCTGAGCACGGATGTATCCCTTATCGTTTGTACATTCTTTCCCCTTTACCCGTACAGGTGTGTTGCCGGATACGAAGGGAAAAACCCCAAGAATCCCGTCGTATTACTGGGCAAAGGAACGGAAGGATTGGATGGAGTTGCTGGTGTCCTCGAGGACGATGCCGTGGGTTATGGTCTTTTGCGAGTGGTAAGTGAATCTCATAGCTTGAGGGGACATAGAACGAGTCATACAACAGCTGTCGTGACAAGGTGAGAGGGTGACGGAACCGAAGAGTTGGGTAGAATTGTTTGTGTTCTAGATGTACTGACATGCGTTATGGCCTTTTTGCAAGTGGTGAGTGAATCTCGTATCTTAATGAGAGATAGAACTACTCACACAACAACAGTTGTGACAGTTTGGGAGGGTGACGGAACTAAAGTTGGGTGGAATAATTCGGTTCTAGATGTACTGACATGCGTTATGACCTTTTCCAAGTGGTGAGTGAATCTCTTGTAGCTTGACGGGACATAGAACTAGTCACGCAACAGTTGTCATGACAAGGTGGGAGGGTGATGGAATTGAAGAGTTGATTGGAATTGTTTGTGTGCTAGATATACTGACGTGAGTCAGAGCATTCTGCGGGTGGTGAGTGGATCTCGTGTATCTTGGTGGGGCATAGAGCGAGTCACGCAACAGTTGTGACAAGAAACTTGAGAGTTGGGTGGAGGAGTCTGCGTGCTAGACGATACTGACGGTAGTTAAGGCCTTCTGCGTGTGGTAAGTGAACGTCGTGTATCTTTGGGGACATATCACGAGTCACGCAACAATTGGGGGAAAGCGGGAGTGTTAAGGATTTGAGATATTGGACAAAATGCTGGTGTAAAGCACTTGCTGGTGATGTCTTGAACTATCTGTGGGAGGCTGAAGGAGCTGAAGGGTTGGAGGGAATATTGGTGTAGCACTTGCTGTAACTCCTTAGGTTAAGCCCTTCTGGGATGATGAGCGAGTCTCGTACCTTAAAATGGCACAGGACATGGGTAAAGAACTTAAGAGATGAATGAAATATTTTTTTAATTGATACGCGTTGCTTTAACAGTTTATGTATCTATTTGTTTCTTTAAAAAATTATTTAATTATTCTTTTATTTATGTGTATAATTTGATATTACATAGAATGTGTAAGTGTATTATATAGCGCTTGCTGTCTAGTTCAAAATCTTGTGAGTTTTTATGATACTGGACGTTTACTTCTGTAATCCTTATTTAATGAATCATCACTTTACTTTACATTTATGTTAGAATAATATATTTAAAATCTATTGTAAAAGAAAAACGAATAAACTCAGTAAACGGACCTGAAACTGAGTTGCAAAATAAACTGTAGTTGTTGCAATGTAGGCATGGTTGTAATTTTATGTTCAATTTCCTTTTCTCCAAGAGATTTTTCGAACCAAAGCAGTTTGTTTTCGGAAAGATTAACACATGTTTCTTGGTTCTTGCTCACAGACAGATGTTGTAGATGAAATCACTACTGTAAAGTTTGTGTTTATTACCTGGGTAGGAGAAAGAGTGAAACCGATGGCCAAGGGAAAGATCAGTACACACAAGTCTACCATGGACAAGCATTTTAGTGTATCCTTTAAGGCCGCTACACACGAGCCGATTTTTTGTCGTAAGACCTCCGATTTTTTGACGCCGACATTTAGTCGGGAAATAAGAACTGCCACACACGTACCGACTTTTTGTCGTGGCAGCGGAGCATGACACAATTTCTTCACCTGTTGCTCCCGCCATCTTGAATCTTCGCGCGTAATATTCTGATCCGTGATTGGTCGAACCAAGCTCTGCTCCCGACAATTTGTCTGAATCCGCAACACACGTACCGATTTTCTATCGGCCAACTTTTTTGGATCAAACATGCACAATCTCTGTAAAAATCGGAGGTCTTACGACAAAAAATCGGCTCGTGTGTAGCGGCCTTTACTCCCCAGTCTAAATTGCCATAAAACAAATATAGGTATACAAGAGAAAAATATAGTTTTAACAATTAAGGATGCTTGTGAAAGGTAAGTACTTGACCCGAAGATTAGTTCGTTTAGATGGTTCTATGGGCCAATTTATAGTTATTCCCAATGTGAAGGTTGATACATTTATCGCTACGAACTGATGTTTAAGAGAATAATTGTTTTAGTATTTACCAATCTAGTGAAGAAAAATTGCAACATGTTGTTTTGAAAAACAAAACAAAAAAAGAAATTTAAACGCATGATGCCCATAGGTGAATGACACAAGTAGATATGCGTGCACTTTCATTGGCTAAAGCAGGCCACACATTCCAACAAGGCAAATCTTCTTCCGATGATCAATATTCTTCGCCCGAGAAGAAAACAGAGCTAGAGACAAAAACCCTCACTAATCGAGTTATTTTCTTGAAGGAATTAACAGTTTTAGACACTACACAGATTTTAGTTTGACACACACCACATCGCTGTGAACAAGGCTTCAGCGTGAGAAAAAAGCTTAGTTAAACTACAATCTGTGTAGCATCTATAAAAGCGGTAATAATTTCTTCAAGAATACTCACATCCCTACACAACTCAAATAGGAAAAACCTGTAATCGAGTTATGGTCTAATCCAAACCAACAACGTTGGTCAACTGCACAACCGTAAACAAGAAGAAATCGATTTACTTTCGCTTCCCGGGTTATCTCAACTGATCTTGAGCGAAAGATTTTGAATACTAGAAAGGACAACTCAGTATTAATTTGAAAACAGATTCGCAACCCAAATTTACGCACAGATGTTTTCTCAGTAACCACTCACTCATCTTATTTTACAATAACAGATAGCAGATTGTTCTGGGAAATATATAATAACTATTACTTGTGGATGCAAAACCACTAAGTTCTTTATCTTTAGCACTTAATTTCGTTGTACATTATCATTTATGTCTGTAAATTTGATACAATTTTGCTCGAAAAACTGCTTTTACTGAGTCGAGGGAATTAAAACTTCGCTTGTTTACACTTCGTTCTACCACTCAGTATCAATCGCACAGTTTAGCATGTATCTTTTAAACAACAAAGTAACTCTTTTTCTTAAGAAGTAAAGACACATTTTTCAATACCTCTAGTAAGGACACTCCCAGACTCCAAAGCTCAGAGCGAACACTGTATTCATCTCCAAGGATTCTCTCGGGCTGTACATAACAAGAAAATAGTCAAAAGTTGTAATCATAATCATGAGCATAAGCATTGGCAAAATTATAAGCATAGTCATAAATCATAATCATAATCAATTCAAATAATAACGGAAAAGACAAAGAATTACCAAGTGCGCACTGAGATGAAACAAGCTCACACCAGCCTTTCTTTGTCTCTTCCATGTTGTATAAATTTCTTATGCTTGTTCTTGTGCAAAGCAATTCGGGCTTTATGGTTTACATAACTGGGTTTCACTGTGTCAATCCACAGTTTTTCATCAATACATATAAGACCAGATTATGTACATTCAGTGACGAAAGTTAAGTAAAAATTAGAACAACCACGCCCACACACGACGAGCACCTGGACTCGGTTGAAGTGGGCACCTAAACACATCTTCGTGTCCCTATTCTTGTTAATCTAGTTTTATTTATTAAGCTTTCACCAATAAATAAAAGTAAAAAGAACCCCAAAGTATTTAAGATTAGAAGAAATAAAAATAACATGGCGAGGACAGCTAGAGGTAACGCGATAGTACCTTATAAACTAATATCTTACCTGAGGAAGCCCATAGCTTTTAAGCTTATGTATTTTCGTGTTGGCTTTCTCGCCAATTATATTACTTTGTTACTCATTAATTGTAAATGCTAAATGGCAAAAAATCACAAACTTGAAATTTAAAAAAAGTATAACAGAGCTGGGTTCCTAATTTGAGAATCGCCTGTGCATCTACTCAAAACAAAATAAGTAACCTCTTCCGTTCCACTAACTTCCCTCCCCTCCCAAAAATGTCTATATGTGAAACCCCCTCCCTTACTTCTCTATCTTAAGATTCGAAAAAATCAGACTTAAATCAAAGTTATAAGCCAGAATACTTACCGCCATGTAAGCGTTTGTCCCAACATATGTTGTAGCTATAGAATTCACCAGCTGAAAACATAAATAGAACAAAACTGAACTCTTCAGATAATATCACTATCAGGTAGGAACATTGTAAGTCAAAACTGTTAGCCCAGTTAACAGCTGTGAAATGTGAAAACCGGCATAAAACAAATACCGCAAAATCTCAAGTTCTTCAGTTTACATTTAAAATGTAATCCATCGACGCAATACAGCAAATTCGATTTCGTAGTTACCGCTAATTACAATGAATACAGACTCAATACAAGCCAATGCTGCAGATGTGAGCTATTTACAAATCTGTGGGTAGCTGGAGGATCGGACTTCTAGTTATTCCCGCTGGTATTTATGTGTATTCAACACCACGTCGAAGCTGACGCTGTAGAAACGACTGGAAGACTAGTTTTGAAAAAAACTGTTTCTCTGTGTTGGCGAGTGAGCTGAATATTGGTTGTGATCAACAAAAGTTGATATGGTATGTTTTTCGCCGTAAGGTTAGACGTAAAGCTGACGTTTCGAGCATTAGCCCTTCGTCAGAGCAGACCAGTGAGGGATTGTGGGGGAATCACTGTTTAAATAGTTTAAATAGTGGGGTATAAATTCACGCAGATCGAAAAGTCAAGCCGTGCTATTGGTTGGAATTCCTAGAAACGAGCTGCAGAAACGAGCCTATGGTCATTGCGATCAGGGGTAACTGGAAGTAGAAAACTGGACTATACCTGATTTGAAAAAAAAAAAATAATCAAATGACTTTACTTCTAAAAATCAAGATATCATTAGCTTAACAAAAAATGTATCTGAAGTTGTGGGAAAGTGAAAAACAGGTCATTAGATTTTGGACACAGTTTCATCCAAACCTCGCTTTCATGCAGGTACGATGTGTGCACACGCCTTTTTCCTTATTAGAATAAAGTTACTTTGCGCGTTCCGATTGGTCCTTGAGCGGTCTTGATCCCACATAATGCCCACGGGCACTATGGGTTATTGTTAATGACCTACGCGTGCTCATAATCGAATGTACGAGGCATTGAACTTCCGCTTGCAAGTTGTTATTGTTGCTCTTAGAAAAAAAGCCACAATATAAAATGTTTATTAACATTTAATGTCCGGTCTTAACGGGAAATATCAAACTTCGGGCTTGACGCATTGAACTCGCTTATCGCAAGGCCTCAGTTTGATATTTCCCCTACAGACCTCATTTTCGGGTAAAAGGTAGTTATTATAAGGACACAGAGGCTCATGAATTGCCAAAACATTGAAGAACGCCTCAGCCAAAGTAATCTGGTTGTTAGATTAAGAAAAGAAGCGTGCAACAGATTTGGGGAAGACAGCAAAGCTATAGTATATTACAATTCTAACAATTACTTTAGCATTCTAAAGTTCTGTCAACTGCACAAATATATTAACAAGTTGTTAAAAGCTTAAATGTTGGTAAACATTGTAACGGTTTACCAAACTGTAATTTGTTCTAATTTGTAGGCTAAATATAGTTATATTAAATAACTGCATGGATCCCCCTCCCCTCCCCTCCTCGGTACAATTTGAGCGCTAGTTCAAACTAAAACTGAAAAAATCCAACATTTAAAAGGGGGACGGGGAATTGAAAGTGCCGTGAGTGTACTAACAGGAAAAATAAACAACGCAGCTGAGAGGCTCAACGCCATCTTTCCTGAAGACAGCGACCGATACTTGGGGACACTGTCACGGTGTCAACAAAGAGCTAGACATACTGATACGGCTGGCAGATTATATACACTGTTACATCGGCGACTGAAACTTACGAAGATTACTGGAAGGGGTGTTTTGTTCTAACATCTTACACAACCAATTTCGAACCAAATTCTAGGTCAGATATTGGCACCATTTGACAAAACCTTAAGAATGTGTGCTTGTTTGACCAGAAATGAATTTTACCTGCCGACTGACGCCGAAGTCACACATCTTCACCTGGCCTCGTGTGTTTACCAGGACGTTAGACGGCTTCACGTCTGACAGAAAGGAACATCAGCAACAGTTATAAACAGCGTATTCATACTATGTCTCGTATTAATATTATTAATAATAACAATAGTAATAACAACAACACTAGTATAAATAATAATAATAATAATAATAATAATAATAATAATAACAAAAATAACAACAATAGTATTAAAAACATTTCTTACAAGAAATACGAAAGTTGTGCCCCAAGTAAAAAAATAATTACTCGAGTACAAACTCAGCTTCTAATTGCATTTTACTTGACTTGAAAAAATGTTTTCTTGCTCTAGCACCCGCGGGTGAAATACAACTAGTTTACAATTAAAAGGACGCCTTATTGATAAAAGCTGTTTACAATGATTTGAAAAGTTAAAATACTGGAAAACTAGTTGGTAAAATAGTATCCTTAACCTGTAGTAAAAAAATATGAGAGCCAAGGATTTAGGAATTAAAACGCTGGCAAAAGGGGGAAAAGGGTTGGGAGAAGTCCACACATTTTCTAACGGAGATTTAAAGTTTCGCCCTTATCCATAATGAGATAGTCAGGAGGCCGAACTAAGCCATGTTCGCAAATACACGGCCTTCCTGAACACAAAATATTTATTTCCTTCGCAGCACCAAGAAGTCAAAAGCTTCTCTCACCTCTGTGCATAATTTTGAGTTCCCATAAATAGACTAATCCTTTCACTACCTGAAATAGAACAGAAGTGTTAGACCTCTATTTCCATTTGTCGCTGTCCAAGCGTTTGTTCGACTGCTAAACGGTAAGAGGAAGTAGAACAAATACTGTCCCTCTGGTTAGACAAGAAACAAGAAAGGATTAAAAAAATACTTGGGAAATTGTCACATTATTAAGCTTAATTGTTCAGTCTTAACCTTTCCTAATAAGTTGCTTATAGCAAGGCTCAATTCTGTTTTTTTCTCATTTTGTAAAAGTTGTAAATGAATTTAGCAGCAATTTTATATGTTTTTCTTTGAGGTCTTGACAAGGTTAGAAGACAATTCTTTCTCAATTCTTTCACTAATATTCATCCTTGAGATTATGCCTGACGATATAATTACTTTCTCTCTAATATCTTTGTATTTGTGACACTTGATAAGAAAACGAAAAGTCGTCTCTACGTTAAGGGGCGGACGCGGTGTGTATGTGTTTTGGGGAGAGGGGAGGCGGGAGTGAAAGAATTTGTAAAAAATGAACAATTAATTTTGCAATCGAAACTGCACGTGAATAGTCTTTCTCTACCCAACCTTCCTCCACCTCCCCCCACAAAATCAATCGGTCTTTAACATGTCAAGTATATTTAGGTAATAGGTATTCAACTTTTGCGTTACGTTATTTCGCTTCTATAAACTCTGTCAGACCTAATGTCGGATTGCGTGTTTCAAAAAACGTGTAGGAAAAATATGATCTCGCCAAAATAACCGTTGTATAGTTGATAATCTGGGGAATTTATCTAGGGTCGGCGAGCAATTAATAACAACAACAATAATTTATTCAGTATCTTCTGTTGCGCAACTATCAGTATAAAATTTTCGCGCGTTTACATATTTCTCATAAGAATGAATGTAACTTTTGCCAGACAAAAAAAGACTATCATGGGAAAAAGAATATCACAAAGACTAACTGTTCTGCCAAGCTTTGTCTCCACCGAGAAATCTACATTTCAAAATTTTAGAGAAAACGTGTGCGCTGGGTAGCGAGATTTTGCCACCCAGTCAAAAAAATCTCGCACCTTGGTTTATACTTATGGAATCGCACCTAAATATGCCTGTGAAACAATTAAGAAATGGTCCATGCTTGGCGTGCGTCTATCGAGTTATGGATGCACGCGGAAAGTTGGGAGAGCACGAGAGAAGCGTTAGTTCTCTAGCTTCTCGGATGCTCTCCCAACTTCCCAAGTGCATCCATAACTCCATAGACGCACAATAAAGTACGGACCATTTCTTTTAGAGCATTGCCTCTGTCACTTTAAGCATTTTTTATAAAAAAAAATGCACGTAAGCTGATAACGTATAAAATTCTCCTAAACCGTTCTGAGCATTTTTATTGGTTGAACCCGATCACGTGATTTCACAGACGCACGGGCGTGCGTCTATCGAGTCATGGATGCACGCTCGCGCCATACAAAAAGCGCGCGAAAAATTGCCAGCTATGTTCTAATTAAGGTTAAACAGCAATCGATGTGTTATAGTTTGAGATCAAACAAAGAGCTGCTCTTGGTTTCACCAAAAACGATAACAAAGAAGACATTAGACGGTAGATAGTTTTTATAACGTTTGTATAGGAACACCATCGTTCGAGAAGAATTAATGAAAAAAACGCGAGTGCGAAGCATGAGTAATGTTTGTCACTTCCTGTTGATATTACAACTACAAAAAAATACCAACTTTTTCTAAGCTATCTTTCATTGCCGAACAAAGATTTTCCGAATGTGCCGAGGACTTTCGAAACATTTCATAGACATGCCCTTCCAAAACATCTTCGATCAATTCCGATTTCAAGTAAATGAAGTTCCCGGATGCCAGTGCCAATTTAGGTTTTAATTGCATGTACATGTGCTATTAAGATTTAAATGCACGGTATAAAGGAAGAATTCAGTCAGGTCTGCGTTACTAAGGGTCTTTACATACCGCTACCGTGATCCTTCCCAAGACAGGCTCGGGTATCTTCCCGTACATCTCTAGGGAGCCACCTTGATGAAGATGAAACTTTGCTTTAACAGGGTGGCCCAACCAGTACGAAAACTGCTATCCAAAGGGGCCCTGTCCCTATAAACTACTATTTGTAACTACGTCTTTTCAAAACGATCTTTTACACGGCTCTAGAAAGAAGAAAGCGATGTAGTATCTTTAATATGTGCAGGAAGTGAGTCAAAAAGTTGTGATCAGGAAAATCTTAACGTACGCTTTCCAAGACTAAGTTTCGGCTTAGGCAGATGGAGGTCAGATTTTCTTCTTGTATTGTGACTATGGAAACACGAATTCCTGGTACAATAATTACTTAATTACAACCTAGATAAGGTCTATATCACCAAACAAGGTACAGACAAATATAGCGATAACTACTTTAAAATGTCAAACATGATAGTTCTTCATTAACTCCTGCGAACTAAATACGGTCGTATAGTTTCGAAACTGATTGAAACGGATCCCAGATGAACACTAACAAGTCACAAAATAACAGAACAAATTCTCAAAACAACTCTTTTAAAAGAACATTTTAAGACAATCAGTGAAATTGCTCTACTCACCGTCCATATATTCCGTGCATATTGATATTCTGAAATAAAAAGTAATTATGTCTTGATAGACGGCTGACCAGCCAATATGGCTGTTGGCAGTATTTTGACGAGACTATACAAGGTCGACCAGTAAAAACGCCCAGCCACAATGGCCGATTAGCCGTCCATTTCAACAAACATAAAGTGTTAATTAATCGACAGCTTTCTTTTAACCGAATGCAATATTATGCAACTTTCCACTTAATAAATGTTTGATACAGTTCCAAAAAACACGCTTATGACTTTGTATTTAGCCCTGGTGCGATTGTACTTTGAGTATGCTTCGGAGGTCTGGAGCCCCACATCAATTACCCTAATAAAGCTAACTGAAGGAGTACAAAGGCGGGCCGCGCGTATCTTGTTACCTGACCCGCCCTATTGTTAACGACCACAGCGCCTGGATCTTCTGCCCCTGGTCTACAGAAGGCAAATCAAAAATCTGACTACCTTTCACAAAATGACAATTGGGCAGTATGACTGCAACTTTCAATACATGGAGTTTTGCTCGATTTAACCGGGTCTCAAAGTTGACAATTATACAGTATGTCTTGTACTCGTTTGTTGGTTGTTATTGTATACACTGTGTACCTGTTGCATAAACACTAATAGTTTAGAGAAGGACACCCCAAAAATATATGGTCTTGCGACTATGAGTGTCATGAGTCCCATACTTGAACGTTGACTCACGCAGCTGCCTTTTGCGTTGTCCCTTTGTCCCCGTATTACGATTCGTACGCCGAATTTCAATGACCACTTTTTACAAAATGTAGTAGAGTTGTGTATATCTCATAATCAGCTACTGTAATGTTACCCGTGTAGTGATGTTAACGTACCTGTTTTCAACAAAAAATGCTCCATAAAACTCGATAATAAATGGTGAAGAACACTACGGAGAAGCAGGAACAATGTGAGAGAAAATGAATAACGCGAGCTGTTGTTGTCCAGAAAAAATAGTCATGTTAGTTATCGATAACAAAAGTGTTTTTCCTCTTGAAAAGGAAAACGTATTATTTGACAAGTAGCTGGATTCATGACAGTTTGATATCAACGACTAGGGACACACTATTAATTATCGATTAATTTTTGTTATCGACAACTAATAGTTATCGACAACTTTTCCCCTACTCTGTGGAGATCCCTCTCTGAAACAACTGTTGATCTACATAACCTTTCCTCCTGCTTTAAGTAAAAAAATCGTAACCCCTCCTAAAGGACTGGTAAAAAGTTTCCAACTCTCAGGGGTGGGGTTAGGGGAGAGGTGGTCAGGGCCTGCCTCCACCCCACCCCACCCCCCTTTTCTTCAATTTTGAACGTTTTTTAAGACTAACACTAAGAAAACATGTCTTTTTCCTTTCCAGAATTGCGGGTTTGCCCCCCCCCTTGAAACATCTGGATCCGCACCAACCTCAAATATAACTTAAATATGAAGGTTTTGTTGCAACATATAGTAATGTGAATTGTCGAATTGCCAAGACTTAAAAAGACCGCAATATTATTAAATTGAGAAGGCAACATACTTTTATTTGCCAATTTATGATGTATTTTAATTACAGATTCACTTTACAGACGGGAAACTTGTCTTCAGACCAGAAACTCGTCTAATATGAACCCTGCAGAGGACGTTTTCCGCCTACAAACCTACTTTCCATTTTCCCATCGATTCAGACAGATAAGCTTGACGAGAAACTCGTCTTCAATACTTCATATGACATATGACGGCGTCATATAACCATCAGAATGCTTTGCCCACTCTCTTTACGTAACTGAGATATTTATTTCCAGTTGTTTTATTATTCTCATGAAGAAGCAAAAGTTTAAGCAAAAAAAGAAAACTCGTAAAGCATTCTGAGAGTTGTAGTAAATTGAGGCCATCATGCAAACGTTAAAAACACACTTGGACGAGTAGCTTGGTACGGATCATAGCGTACAAACAAGGAAAAGGACTGGGACTAGAATTATGGAGCCTTGGGCCTAGTACTCGTGCCAGTCTTCCTCCTCAAATTCTATCTGAGGTAATTGTCTTGAATCTCGTCTTCTAATATAAATTGGGTTTAAATCCAAACCACTTTTCGTAAATATTTTCTATACTTTTATTTTAGTGTAACTCGAAGTAGAAACAGAAGAGCTGTTATCAGTTGTTATTTTTGTTGATGATAATCACTGACATGAAACAAGGAAATCAAGAGACTATCTATCAGGACTTGCCTATCATTACCTGAAATAATATCTCAAGTTCTTGAATTATTTGCTTCTGTATTTCTGGGGTGATATCAAGAGGAATAACCTGAAAATGTAAGAAGACAAGAATCAATCGACCTCCGTTTATCTGACAGTAATACATGAGATAACATAGTTTATCACGACTGACTGGACGATGTTAGATATTCGACAGTGTTAGACATGTCAACAACACTGTTAGACCATTCTCTCTAACGTCCAAATTTAACTTCAGATGGGTGGCCAACAATATCACGGGTTTTGATAGATCGATTGCTCTACATTTTTTCGGATAAGGGAGATTTTCTATACTTCAGGCATTGTTTAATTCAACTATCCTAAAATAAACTTTAAAAAAAGAGCAAGCTAAAAGGTGAAGCTGTCCAGAATAGTTTTTTCCAGGGTATCGGGCAACCTCGTTCCCAGACTCTTCCCTATTCCGAGAAAAAACCCTGGTTGGGCCTAATCACGTGGGACTTAAATGAAATAAACATTCAAGTGCGTTTGTTTTGATGACCTTAATATCTTTTCCTGTCTACCCTAGTATAAGAACAAAAATCAATCTTAAGCGTATCTTCCACGTTTATTTTATTTGTTACCACCCAGAATCTGGGTGCCACGTGACTAGACCCAACCAGGATCTTTCTCTCGGGAGAAGATAGAGCCTGGGAACGAGGTTGGATTGCGGGTTCACATTTAATGCTGCTTTCATGATTGCAGAACTACTCCCGGGAACTACTACACAAGTTCGAGACATAAAAAACCACTTCTTGATAAACGTGCTGTTTTTCTTCAAAGGGCTTCAAAGGATTTTACCAAATAGTGGCAAATCATCCAAACGTTAGGGATAGTATCGTCTATATCTTACTACAGTTCGTCAGTAGCACTGTTTCAACATTTCCACATGGGATTGCAACAATGTGTCCTCCATAACATTTTTATTTCTCTACTTTCTTGTGCATAGCGTTTGCAAGCTGAAGCTCGATAAATCATAAATCAAAACATCAGATAGTAGAGAAACGATTTCGTTAACGAAAAGTAACATTAGCTGTGATGCTAAGGACATTAACATCATCCATGATGACCAAAACCGTCAAAGCATAAAACGGAAAATATAAATTTCTTAAGCGTTAACGTCAGACAAATTGACCGTCTGAGCGGTTGTTGCCAGAGGAAAAGGTTGACTGTTGTTCCAGTCTGGTTTCGTGCAGTCGGTTTGGTTCGTTTTACCACGAACTTATAACAAATTCATTCACCAGGCAACTTAAACGTCGACATGACACCAGACAGCTTTATCGCATGTAGCATAAAATCGACCATAAACGAGTAATACGACCATAAGTCAACAAGGCATACACACTCACCTTAACCGCTATGATCTTGTTTGTTGTCACGTGAAGTGCGCTGCAAGACAAGTGATTTAGAAAATCATGCATTTGGTATATTGCTATTTATCGTCTGTTTTGTTGTTATTTTTAACCCTCTAAATTCTAGTTTCAGTGAGCAGGAAGTTCTTTCCCGGCCTTCTTACTGTAAATGAAAAGACCTTATATGGCATTATTGCTACTACCTTTAACAAACAAAGAACCATGTGTTGCGCTAATACTCAAACTTCACCCGCGACTATTTGTTTGACCTTAGGAAAGTGACGAAGCTTACCTGTATGAACCACACTCAATCAATAACGGAATTAACTGTAGTGGTTTTCAGTTCTTACTGTACTAAGTTCCAAAAGGAAACAATATACCTTCTAGGAGTTTTTCGTCTTTTACATTGATAAGTAGGCACGTCTTACGTAGACAAAAGGAAAAATTGGGTCAGACTGTGGGTAAAATTTCTTGCGATGCGCACGTTGCAAGACCAGAGTTACAAAATCTTGGGGAGGTTGGGAAACACTACTACGGATATTTTCTTTCTCGGGAAACCTCGATTTTCAGACATGAACTGATCTCTCGTAAGTCTGGGAACGGTTTCAACTAGGTATTTGATGTAACTGGTAGCTGGAGTGATGAATGAACCATCTCCACTGACAGCGATTTATGGAAAAACTACGTAGTTTCCTAAGCTGAAAGTTGAAAGTTGCTGAAATACGTTTCCACAAAATCCAGGACAGTTAGTGTTTGAGGAAAAGGTTGGCAAGGAACTGTCAATTATTACATAAACTTGTGGAATGTAGCTTAAAGTCTAAAAGCTAAACGGTTTATGTCTTAAGGCCGAGGAGCTAACTCACCGATACACAGTTCCTCCATTGCCATGACCCAGAATCTCCAGGTGTTGAATCTGATCAGAAGATATCTGAAATCACACACAAGATAAATTATCAAAGCAACGCACCGACGCTGCATTTGCCTTACGGGGGCAGCAACGGGTCGATTCGACTTTTACGCGTAATTACGTCTTAATCTGCCGATACCTCGGTTTCAAATTAAAGAACCAAAATTTTGAATCACAGCGACTCAGTACCACAGTTAATAAAGATTCACAAAATTTTGAGAATTTCTTTTGATAACTTGGGAAGAAAAGAGATTGGGAGCGAGTTGTTAATTCTGAAGGAAGTTTTGGGTTTTTTTTATTCTAGATAAGTTTAAAATTAATATTTGGAGTCGATATTTCATGGCCTTAAATGGACGAACGCCGGCTGCTCGCTCAGGAACAGTGTTTATTGCGTTCTTATAACTTTTTACCCTTCTAAATCTCCTCTCCACAAGGGAAATACGACCTGTAGCTCTCCTTTAAAATTCTAATAAAAGTATTATTCGTCTTTGGAACGACGCCCCGCCGGCAACGAACAGGAGAAAAATCTCAAAACTCAGGCTTTTTCTCCTGTAAGAAAATACCCACTGAGTATTTGCATACGAAAAGCATCTTGAAAACACTACCTGTCCCCTTGCAAGGATATTCCTGAAATCTTCAGGTTCTTTTTTGATGACACTGAAAAGCAAAGATTTCGATGTCATTACAACGAGGTTCAACTCGATAACAGAAAAACATACATTATAGGGGATCGGGGAGGAGATTGGGCACTAAGGCATCTCCCCACAAGATCTTCTATGACATTTGCTTTTCGCAAATAGTTGAACAGTTCTATCTCTGCAATGGTATATGAAAACAAACCTTGGAAAAATGTCCGAGACGTGAGGTCTGATAAACTCCCACATTTAAACACACCTACAGTAGCCCTTCTTCCCTTTCTTTAGGGTCTAAAGTTTAGGTTCTGCCTTGAAGGTTAGGATTAGGGTTGCACAATGATGTGTCTTGGAGCTAAATGGGCTTGACGCTCTTAGTAACGGGCTCCTGGCGACAGGGTTTAAAATAACTTCCTGAATAAGGCCGGTCATACTGACCAGCCAAAGAGCTTTTGGCTCGCACATATCTCATTCTGACCGGTCAAAATTTTGAAAATAGATATTAATTAATTACAACAAATTTTTTATAAACCTTAACATGTTTGAAAAAGGGTTGTTGCAAAATCGCTTAAAACCGTTTTAAGTGTTTTCTTCTAAACAAAGTGTATTTTTAAAAGTAACATTGAATTTCACTATTCTAATAACCAGCGTTTCGACAGCGATCTCAAAGCGACTTGATACGTTGTAGAACAACATTATACAATCGAAACTTGCTGCACTAAATTAGAAATTGCTCAAAAACTCGACCTTAATTTCCGAACAGTTTAGGTCTTTGCAAAGCAACAAAATAAGTATGGAATAACGACAAAGATATTATCCATTCGATTGGTTATAAGAAAACACGTGACCAGTCATCATGACCGGCAATAAAATGTTCGTCCGGTCCGAAGTGGCCTTTTTGACCGGACACTATCCGGTGACCGGCCGTTGTTTTAAGCCTAAAGAACCCTTTGTTAAACTTGTCAAAATTTTATGTCAAATTTAAAACATCAAACATACCTTGGGCAAACACGTGTGGTGGGCTTAGCAACAGTGGAATTTGATGCTGCGGCTTTGGTATTGATCTGGAAACAGACACAACTGCACAGTTACCATTCTCTGGCACAGGGATGGTGGTGGCTAATGTACAGTACAGTACCTGTATGCCTTGCAATCTGCCTGTCCAGTTTTGTGTCTTAACGTCTGTCTGTTTGTCTGTCTGGTATGACAGTAATTATTTTGCCTGCCTTCCCGTCTGTCTCTCTGTCTATCTGTCCGTTGTCTGTCTGGCCTTATTGTAACTCAATTGAGCTAGCCTGCTTTGCTCTCTGTCAGCCTCTGTGATTGTTTATCTGTCTGTCTGGGCTGATGGCCAGTGCAATTTATTGTGCCTGTCTGCATTGTTGTTTGTCTGTCTGTTTATCTGACTGTCTGTCTGTCTGTCTGTCTGTCTGTCATCTGTCTGTCTGTAGAGCACTTCAACCTATTTCATTTATCACATTATAGCATCATGTCTGTCTGTCTGTCTGTTTGCCTGTCTGTCTGTCTGTCTGGACAATATGGATTGGCCACCCTTCTTGCTGTTTGTCTCCCTTTCTGACTGATTGTCTGTCCTTCTGTCTGGGCTAGTGGTCACAGGTGCTTTGCAGTGACTCATTTGGTGTACATAATGTCAGACTTGTGTGTTTACTAAATACTGCAGCAATAAGTTTCCACTCACAGTCAATCCACACACATTCCTCTTTCTTGGAGTCTTGCAAGCTAAAGCAAAGAAATTTTCTTATGAAAAAAAAACTATGAAAGAACAAATACATGTACATTAAATGCAGTTGCAAATTTCTAGGTTTCTTGGGTAAGACCAAAGAATCTTTAATGACTTCTATTTGGTTAATTTGTTTAAATAGCCATAATGAACTACAAATAATTTCATTTTCACATAATAACAAGTTTAATTTCGATCTCAAATAATTACTGTAAAGATCTTAAGTATGAATTAGTTCTGACAAATAAATGGCCTTGAACTCAATGTATATGAACAAAATTTATGGCTTTGGTTTAATATATAAACACATACAGTAAAGAGGTATGACAATTGAGAAGGCTTTTCAATAGTACATTGTAAAACACAGATTTTAAATTTGCTCAAAATTCTAGGCTAAATTAATATTTGAACTTGTCAAGAAAAACCACTGTTTGTAACGAAATTCCACTATATTAACTTATTTACATGTACATGTAGTATTCACTGACTACCAACCTCTTGGAAAAATGGCCAGTGGCTCCAAGTCATTCTTGCCTTGCCTTGCTCGCTTGGAATGCACCCAAAAATACTGTAGCATGTAAAAAGGACAACTAGGACTGTATTACAAATGTTTTACACTCTCACACAATAAAACTACCAGTCCACTTGAGTATATTATTTTCTATTATTAGCATAGCAATTAATGTTATTAATGATTTCAGTGATTTTTAAAAATACTGGGAAATTTCTACATGTAGCTACACATTTTTCCTTGGCTAATCATACATGACAAAAAAATACATTTTCTAATATTGAGAACAGTTTGCATTAAATTTGAAAGGTTGACAAATTTTGAGTGGAAAATGAACTCCAACTTAGAAGTATTTAGTGTGACATTACAGAACTTTATATTTACGAAGATATCAGTCTGGTACATACATTTATTTCTTGAATGAATCCAGCAAAAAATAGAAAAAGTAAACGAGGAAATAAATCAGTAAACTAAATTGAATATTGCAAAACTGTTCAACTACTGTAGGACAATAAGAAATACAGTAAATAAATGTTATTTAATAATTTCAAATAAACATTAAATTTAATGCCTTTTGAATACAAAAACAGAAATCTTAATGTTTGCTACACTATCATGTATATATGTGCACTGCCAGTGTATGTGATTGTAACTGGAGCACCAAAGACTTGAAATTACTGATACTCGCTCAAGTTGCACGGCAGCTTACCCCATTTATCATTGCCTTCAGTTCATCATCACTTCTAACAGTGATCTTATCTCCATCCTCATCTTCATCTGTGTAAATCACATAAAACTTATAAAGGAACGAAATTAAAACCTAAAGACAGCGAGGGAGTCATAAAGTAGCACACTTAATTTATTGAGGGTAACACACTTACATCCATAAAGTGTAATCTCCCGTGTGGCCCTAACCACAACACTGGGATTACCCTACACTTTTCGAGAAGTGTGTGGGTTCTTTTATGTCCCCTGAGATAACATTCCAGGAGACTAGACCAACGGCTTAATGTCCACGGACCGGTGTGGAGAAAGAAGGTCATCCAGATTTCAACCCTCGACCAGGCCGGGGATTGAACCTGGAACCTTCTGGTTGGCAGTCAGAGACCTTACCAGGTGTGCTAAGCTCTCACACACGTTAATGTTTGACTGTCTGATTGGCTGACTGACTGTCTGATTGATTGATTGATTGATTGATTGTCTAATTGTCTGGTTGACTGTCTGATTGATTATCTGATTGATTTATTATCTGACTGACTGATTTTCTGATTGATTGTCTGATTGATTGATTATCTGATTGACTGACTGATTATCTGATTGACTGATTGATTATCTGATTGACTGATTGATTATCTGATTGATCATCTGTTTGACTGATTGATTGATTGTCTGATTGTCTGATCGATTGATTGTCTGATTGACTGACTGATTGTCTGATCGATTGATTGATTGATTGATTGATTGTCTGACTGACTGTCTGATTGACTGATTGTCTGATTGACTGACTGATTGATTGATTGACTGATTGATTGTCTTATTGACTGACTGATTGATTGATTGTCTGATTGGTTTAACACTTATGAATCATCTTTCATTTAATACTTTATAATTATTATATACATGTAATATTACATTAATATAATATGTTACACTGTTCAAATTATAAAACACTGGACTTTTGAAAGTACCACTTCAATACTAAAAATAAGGTGCAAGTTTTTTTAAACATTTTGCCTAGCACTCCTACCTGTACAAGTAAAAAGTAAAGATTTATTTTTACAACTTACAGTCAAAAGCTGTTGCAGTTGCTTGTGGGACAACCCTCGAGATTGCCTCCTTAGAAGAAAACAATAAAAGCATTTCAAAATGTTATTGAACACTTCTGTCATATCAACAGCAACCTGATTAGTATGCTTATGACAGCTTTACATTGTAGTGTTTTATTCTCAAGTAGTACATGTTTACAACTGAGCGAGGCACTTGATCAGTGTTCAACGTATTGGTTGATATGTACTGATTGCTCGTGACATCATTGCTACGTGTAATGTCCTAATGATTTTTAAAGAATTAATATTTTAGGACCTGTTTACCAAACACATATAACATATATAACTGTTAAAAATGAATAATATACTACATGTGCATGCAAATTTCCTGTTTAAAGACAAATTTTTCTTGTTACTCCAAACATTTTGTCTGGAATCAAATCATTCAAATGTTTGTCCAAGTTTGTTTCACTGTTAGTCTTGAAGGACTGCATTTTTTGAGAGGGCTTGACATTAGCTAGAAGTTCCTTTGCTTTTAACTATAAAAACCTCATGCTAAAAGTCATTGCATGAATGGTTGGCATGTTGCACACCATCACAAGCCTTGGTTATAAAACCCAAAAGGTTACTCTTACACATTGAATCCATTGAAATAGCTTATAAGGCACTGTTAGTAAAACACCGAAACAATTTATACAGTAATTATACATCTATCAAGGCTAAGCTGGAGGGTGAGGAGGCTGGGCATATGTGGGGAATTTGACAGTGATATTTAACTGCCCAAGGTAGGGATATCTGACTAACTTAGTTGACTTTCTGACAAGAGTTTATAGTAAACAATGCTCTGAACATTAGCAATTGCCTGAGATTGTGAAGTTTGAGAAGGAGTTCTCATCTGAGTTTGCCCAAGCAACACCGGGTCTTCTTCCCCTTCAACCCCAACATCTCCCCCTCCATCTCCCTCCTCATTTGAATTTGAACTTGTCTGGGTTCAAATACTTTACATAGTAACAATGCCCAGCATTTCCCCCCCCCTTCCCCCACTCCGCCCTCCTAAATTTGAAATCATTTCAGTTCAAATACCCTACCAGTGCCTGGCCTCCCCTCTCCATTCCCTCTGAATTAATATTAATAGGTACATTTCAGTGGGTATGATAAAATCTAGAAGCCACGCATGATCAAAAAATCAAAGGGTCTGATCATTCAATCATTGAGAAGTTCTTGATTTGAGATATAAAGCCACAAGGTTTAGGGCCAACATTTAGGGTCAGGACAAAGATAGAACATTTCTAACTTGATCAGTACTCACTAGTGAGCAAACATAAAGTCTCAGTTTAGAAACTTGGAAAGCTTCAATTCAAATCAGTCTGACACTGTTGTGTGTTTTAATATGTTGTCGGAGCCAAAACGAAGACTAGAATTACTAGAGTAAAGTATCTGATGAATGATAGCCTGATATGACGAAGATGCAAGTATGATTCTAAAAGCACAATCTAGCCACGTAGTTAGTTCTAATTCTTACCAACACATCTCTAAAAGTGACGACTGAGTTGACGGCCCAGTCGATCACATCTCCGCTCTCAGGAACAATGCGTATTACAAACGAAGACAAATATGACATAAGGCGTCTGCACAAGATTTTCCATTCACTTCTATTCCATAACCGATCTTTCCCTATTCCTCACACCTTGATGATCACCAAAAATGCAAACCAAACCAGTTTCATTTAGGAAGGCAGTGTTTTCCTTATCAGAAATTTCATTCGGGACACTTTGTATATGACAGCTGTTACCGTCCCACACGCCAGCCTCGTTCGCAGTTTTTGAGCTGAAAGACGCACAAAAAAGAAGCCTGGGAGATGAATTATTAGGCTAGTATTTTAAAAAAGAAAGCCACAATATAGCCCTTTTCCGAATTACGCTCCACTGCTCACAAACAAAACCTTGAAGTCGGGGCTAAGTGCTCACTTCTTCATGCACTTGTTGTTTTTTTAGCACCTAGCCTCGACTTCGTAATTCGGAAATGGGTTATTGCGTTAAGATTTTGAATTTTGCACCACATCCGTCAGTTCTGATTCGGGCATTATAAACTGTTTTTAAAATTAAATTTCTTGATAAATTTGTAAGCAACTTTAAGACCAAATGTGTTACCGTGTATAAATAAAGTTACAAGATAGTAGTTTTAGACGGTACTTTGTTCCTGCCTTTTGACAGGTCGGGAAATGGCTGCTTCCCAGTATGCCAACACGGTAGGCTCTCTCAGCTTTGATCTGGTCCACTGCCAGTGGCGTAGCCAGCCCGTAGGCCTGCAGGCCCGGGCCTTCAAATTATTTTGACAGGGGAAAAAGAAAATTGAAAAAATATTTTAATCATATTGAATAAAAAGAAGAAAGGGAACAAATTTTTAAAAGTAACAGTTATAATTGTTATTTTACAACGAATGCTGCGTGGTTAATACTCGTTGTGGATGACAGAATTCGCCCTAAACCC
>JAOBYE010730397.1:0-10000 GCA_025403585.1 Parazoanthus swiftii | reverse complement strand
ATTAATGGGGAGAAGTAATTTTGTTGTTAGTTGTTTGCTTGCTGTAATGTTCTTAATTTTTGAAGCAAAAAATCAAATCAAATTGAACAAGAAAAGTCGTATGGTTACTTATTTTAAAATAGTATACATGGAAAAAATTCGCGTAGCGTAGGGGGAACTTTTGACTCGTGTCACTCTATTCTGATTGCTGTGATTGGCTGATGAGACAAAGTCGCTGTTCGTTCATTTTACAAATAACCCAAGGAATCAAGAAGCAACGTTTTCAGTGTGATAACTCACAACATTCACAACAAATGTGCGAACTATTTCACGCAACAACAAGACAAAAAGGTTTGAAAAGTGATTGTTTAATCTTGGTCTTAATAACCGATGATGCTTGGCAGATCCGCCTTGTGGCCTAGCTTGGAGATTTTGACTTGCGGCTCTTGCAGAAATTGAAAGAAACTGTAAAGTTGTTGAAAGTGTTCAGCAGATTCTGGCCTTCGGTTTTCATCATTGTCGTGTTGAGTGATACAGATTTGGAAATCTGATTCAATGCAAATGTTGATGAACTGGCCATTGGAATCTCTTGGAGTGGCACCGGGCTGATATAGTGGTTGAAGAATCGAAGCTGGATTTGAAGAGCAGTGGGGCGCTTGTAATTGTTGGCAATAGATTTCTCCCAAATACAGGTATTTTCAGCTATGGATTGTCGTTTCTCGCTGCGGCTCATAATCTTCTCCGCTCCTGTTCTTTACCTCTGCGTAGCCAAGTTTTTCGAGTAGTGTATTCAGCTCGGCTGTTGTGCACGTTCCTCCATTTTCAAAACAATAATCCTTTCCTCGCACCACGTCTTCCTTAAACTGTACCAAAACGTCGTACTTCTGGAGGTGTTTAGATTTTTTGCATTATTTCGAGTTGTTCTAAAATTTCGTCCGGTCGCCAAAAAAAAACCTTTGTTGATTTAAAACGGCCATTTTTCTTTCTCAAAAAATTGAAAATTTTTATAGTTTTTACACAAAATTTCGTCATCATTTTACGTTATATTGTTGACTCATAAATCTACAATTGTCTTTCAGCCAATCATATTCCAGAGTTTTGATTTGTAATTTGCCCTGGCATTACACTTTTTGCACTGATCAGTTACTCTTTAACTGCACTGCTCTCAACCAATCAGAATCGAGTAATTTTTTCGTGTATGTTTTTTTTAGTAAAATACTTTTTAACAAATGTAAAAGCCAATGATTTATTACTCCCAAAGATATTAATAAAAACTATGACCAACATTGAAACCAAATTATCAGTCTTGAGCTTTTCTATAACTAAAAGCGGCAGCCGCTATTTTCGGTTAAGGTGCTGTTTTCATCGCTATATATTTATGAAAAACTTAACTAGGGACACCATGGGGTCAAAAGATTATCTATAAGTTTGTGCAACGGTGTTAAACTGTTGTTGGCTTGGAAACGTTCTTGTATACAAGTCCACGAAAGCTTAGTTCACGCGCATGTACAGACACAAGTGCAATAAAAACATGTTGTTCGAGGTGACATGGTTGTACTTGCTTCACAGCAAACGCAAATGGATCAAAATGGAAACAACTCCGCCTGGATACCCGCACTGCTTGCGTCCCTAGTGTGGAATGGGAACTTAACTAGGACGGGAACGTCAACGATAACGTTACAAAACAATAGACTTAATTACAGAATACAATAATTTCACGTGGGAATGCAACCAGCTGGCCATCTTTCCGTCGTCGTCTTTAGAAAGCAGAACGTGAAAGTTTAGTTCTGGAGTTTTGTAGAGGACGTGAACGTCAGAGTATGAATCATTTCAATCTTAGTGCAGCTTTAAAAATAAAGCCCCTGATTCAATTTTCAAATTTACACACCTTCAGGTAAGACAACAAAGAAACGAATGAGTTATATAAACAAGAAAAGGGAAAACGAAAAGTGAAAATTCAGCAGTTCCCGTCCTGGCAGCTTAAGTTCCCTCATGCCTCCGACCTGCGTTCCTGTCGTAATTTATTATTATTATTATTATTATTATTAGTTTTCCATACAGCTGGTCACAAAAAACCTAAATGAATAAATAAATAAATAAATAAACAAATGAATGAATGAATAATAATAGTAATAATAACAACATCAATAACAACAACAACAACAATAATAGATAAATAATGAACAGTCGAGCAGGTGATTAAGGGAAGAAACGCGACTGCGAAGTTCATGACAGAAGAGGTACAGTCAATAAATAGATCAGAGACTTGGGAAGACTAATCCACTGGATTATTGTTCGAGAAAACTGAGAAACTGAGGTCGCACAAGGCGATTGAGCACGCCTGTTTCGAAAGTTCAAAGTTGTCAATATCTGCCTGAAACTTGGTACAATGATCTTCACTGTATATCGTCAGAAACCTTTTTTAGAAATTCAAAAATTGCATGAGTCTATAACACACGGACACAACATATACCAACAGGCAATACTCGCTGCTGCAAAAATGTTGCTCCGGCATTCGTTTCTAACGATCTAATGTCTTTGAGTAAGCGTGCGTTAGGAATTAACTAAAAGCCTACTCTTATAGCATAACTTTAGCAGAAGACAACATATATACCAAAGTTACTGATTTCCGAAAGTTTAGTACGACCGTTTTCAACACTTTTCAAAGTCTTCAGCGAATTACCAAATTGGAACTGCACAACTATGTTGCTGAAATGAAAAGCAAATCAGTAACCGGTCATCAATAGAATTTTCTGAAGGTTTACGAAGATTTTTCCAAAATTACTAAACTTTGTTAAAAACTTTTAGAAAGCTTCGTCAGTTTTCAAAAAACGCCGACAACTTCCGAAGCTTTTTCGAGCTATTTAGATGTTATAAGAAGTTTTCCGAAGACGTGTGCTAAAGCACGTATATACGGGGAAAACTGAATGACACGTGGCATACCGTGTTTATTTAGTAATGCAAATTTAGAGTAAACATGAATTTCTGTTCCGTTTGATAAAACGGAAGCAAAACTGCGTATTAGCTAGTATTAGAACAAAACAATACACAATATACGTTTGTATTAATTACCGGTATAGTTTCAACTAGCATTTGGCAAACAAAAGATAACGAGTAATTTAGAACTTGGGAATTACAGTGGAAGACCATGATAAGATTGGCTCCAACAGGAACTTTAGCGCGTCATAAAAAAACAAGTACTACTAGCGTCTTTACAATATCAACCACGTGCCGATAATCAAAACCGTGACTGTGTGGGAGCGCCCCAAAACGTCAGGTTGTCAATCCCACTGGAGTTTGGTTTAATTGCTTCCCAGTCTTATCTTAAATAACGTAAACTTGCTGTGTTAGACTCCAGCTGAGAAGAGTGAGGGAAAACAAAGTATTAATCTGTTGTGATATGGATGGAAAAAAAATTGTGACGAAAATATCTGTATTTGGTTTGGAGTCGAGGAAAACCCCAGTTTCCCACCATGTAAGTATTTCAATTCAGTTTTTATCTAAACATTTTACTTCTATGGGAATTTATTTTGTCCACTGTAATTCGCTTTACTGTCGATATAGGTGTACGTAATGAGGGAAACGTGGTCTGATACAAGCGAAAATCTCATATGTCGAAGATACGACGAGTTCGTTAAATTTCAGGTACGTCTAAAACAATTGGAGAAAAAAAAATTAAAAAAAAGTGCTCTGGCATTCTTTGTATATATATGTATTACATAAGTACTAGTCCAGAAAAATGCGATATGCTAGCAGCCTGTTCTCCAAGCTGCCAATTAATTTAGCTTGAGAGATTCTTAGCATGTAGATTTTTGGTTGTTCTTTTATGTTGTTCAGCTTTCATGTTGTTGTTGTTTGTTGGTCAATGTTCATTCGAATTCAAATATTTCGCATTTAACTGAAATTGTCAAAAAACGGAATAATTTGCATATACGTCAAATTAACTCATGTCCGCCTCATGATTACCGGCCATAAAGTAGTTTGAAGTAGTTGTTGATGCGATTCAGTGCTTGTGAGCTTCTAAGTAAAAGTATCCTGATAAACAAAAACAAAATTTCCGAGGCTTTCCGCTTCATTAAAGTTGAAGTTTAAAAAAATGCTGTTAAAAACAGTCGTACAATGATTGACAAGCAATATTTGTCACTTTTAAATATTTTTCAGGATAACCAGTGACCTGTGTTAACATAGTCGGGCCGAACTTGAAACTTCTTGCTATAAGTATTTAAAATAAAAAAAAAGAAACTATGTGTACGTTTTTGTACTGTGATCCTTTCTATTTTTGTGTCTCAGAATGCTTAACAAGAAGATGGGTCTTGCATTTGGTACGAAATAATTGCCCGCGCAAGAAAATATATCAGTCTCACGCAATATATCACGACGTAGGTGAAAGATCTTTTGTTCGCGTCACCTAAAACTCGTTCAGCTTAAGTGTCCAAACTTCAGCTACTCTTCTTCAAGCCTTGACGAAAAAGCAGTCATTTGTGACTAAGGGTTGAAATTTTACCGCAGAGCAATTTTTGTCATTTTGTTATATTGAAATTTTTTTCTGGTTTGTGAAGTAATACAAAGATTCTGATACTTAGCAAACTTCGCGGCAAGACGTGATATGATGCAGTCCACTCCTTACACAAAATGCAGCTGTTCTGAGTCGACATGTTCTTTCGTGTAGCAAGCGCTAGTTGCACTAATATTTCGTGCTGAGCTTACCATATAAACTCTTAAAGTTCAGACTGGATATTTGGCTTACTCGCCATTGCTTAAAAAACAGTTTTCTCAACAACTTTTCTTGTAAAATCTTTGTACTTTGCTTAGCACGACAGTCCTAAACCTTTTGTTATTAAATAAAAAATGAATGTTGCAATTGGGTTTATATTATTTCTGAACAAAGATTTGCTGATATTGACAACAATAGCAACAACAAATAATTAACCCCACCAGTTAGATTTGTATTTGAAAATTAATTCAGAAAGGGTTGAGTTTGAAATATAGCTGCCAGTTATCTGGAAGTTGTCTTAGTGTAAACTAGGAAGTAGGAAAAAAAATTGGTCAGAGGAAGTATCATTTTTTTTGTCTTCGAAACATGACAGAGTTTATTATTTTAAGCTGTGGAACAATATAACGTTTTCCAGTTCTAGCTTTAATAACCACTCTTGGTGAACCACTCGGGCTCAGGTCGAGTGCCCGAAACCCAAAAGCGAACATTCAATCATGCTTACTTTCAGCGACACGGAAAAAATTCCTTCAGTGGTTGAAAGTGTTGTTAAAGCTGGGGGGAGATGTCTACTCGCATGTGCGCGGAGATAGCAAAATTGGTGATCCCACTTTCCTTGACCTTGGCGATAACAATATCGATATCTATATGGTTTGTTGTAATTCTTACAATTTTTTTAGACATGTGAATTTGGGATAAAGACGTCCAAAATAGTCATTTTTCAGTGCGCAACAGGGCCTAGGCGATCTTTTGATCAGAAAAACTCATTTTCTTAAGTTTCTCTCAGTTGTTCTGTGTCAGTTGAATTGAGCTTTGTAAGAAGTTTTTGGCAATGTTTTCAATTAAAATCACAACACTTTATAAAGTTTGACGCATCTCGTTCTGACGCAAGGAAATATCAAAACAGCCAGTTCACCGTTTTTCCCGTTCTGCCGTGCATGCACTAATTCACACCTCTAAATGGAAATTATATGAGGTAAGTTTTTTAGTTGGCCAAGAAGACGAAAAGTGCTTACGTATTTAGTGACACTGACATGTGTACATCGCTTGCATGCCCACATATATTATTTCACCAATATTGCCTTTAAGCTGTAAACACAATATTGGTATCAGAAAAAAAAATAGAATGGCTGAAAAGGACTCGTTTTGAAACCTTGGAGATATTAACAGAAAAAGTATCAAATTTTTGGTATTACGTTGAGGCAAAAAGTTTTGTAGGTACATCTTCCTCTTTTTTAGTATAACATGAAAATCAAATCTAAAAAAGCGAACAAAGCCTATGTAAGCAGTGGCCTAGTTGAGCTACAGATGGCGGAGAGTTATGTCAACTGTTAATAAAACCGGGAACGGGCATTTTTAAACTAAGTTCTTATCTAATGCCCCGAGGTTTTCCCGGGAAATGCTCGCTTTTGGGGCTGCTTTCTTTGAAAAAAGCAGTTTATAAAGGACCTATGAAATTTTGATATAGAATTTCTGTAAATATTAAGGCAAAGTTTACAAAAACTACGATACAAGATATTACGATCGCGAGTTCGTATGAGATTTGAAAGAAAATCAGCATTTAACTCTTTAATATTTGGATCGAAAAAACATGGAAATAATGGTATTTTCCAGAGATTAAAATTTTCAGCTCTAAAACTTTGCGACCCACTTTCAGGTTTGTAATAAAACAAAAAAAAAATCTGGTATAGGTATTGGTAAATTGTTCTACCCTTGCGATTGACAAGATATATATGATACTTGTGTTTACATGCATTTAAGTGGAAATTCTGTATGACTCAGCTTCTCACACGTACTGTAGATATTAAGAAATAATCATAAAGGCCTTAATCACAATCACAATCTTTTACTACTATCGCTTCACTGCTTATGAAAATAATCGTATTGCTGTTTTGTTTGAACTGAAGTCAGAATATACGTTTCCTTACAAAACGACCGAACTTTGATTCTCACTGAGCAACCATAGAATGTAGTTTTACTGTGTAAGAATTAACCCATTTCTTGTAACTTACCTTGTTGTCATCATGTTCAGACTTATTTTTGCCCAAGACTTCCACACTTTAGGCCAGTTGTTAGTGTTTTATTGGATGTTTTATCTTCAAAAGTTTGAATTAGGTCTTCGTTGCTGGCCGTAGTTGCACTGGTTCAGTTGACAAAACAAAACAAACAAAACAAAACAAAACAAAACAAAACAAAATTACATGTGAATTGTAATTGTACTGTTTCGGGGATAAACAGAGGGGCTCTTAACCAAATATATTGCAGTAGTTTCTCCATGCAATTTTTTTCAAAAAACTGGAAAATATATTGGCTGAAGTGCATGGATAAAAAACCAACTGTTAAGTTAGACATTCATACAGTCACCCTTATTCTTATCAGTTCAATGTCAATGTGCCACTAAAGCTATTCTTGTGGTACAACAACTATTTTAATTATTAACATTATATCATTATTATATCACTATGTTATTGTTACTGATACTGTTATTAATGTTCACATAGATAACAACTCTATCAGTTATTATTATCATTGAAATTGTTTTTGTTTATGTCATTAAGTACTGTTGCCATAACTACTGTAAGTGTAACTGTTATTGTAGATATCACCGAGACCTGCGTTAGTATAAACAGCCAATTCGTTTCTAAGTGTAGCTCTCGCTAATTATTGAAAAGGCCAAATCTTCTTTTGTCGAGTTCGTCTTTTCTTCCTCAACTTGAGTTGTTCCTCTTGTTTGACGAGCTCTTAAATGTAGCTCTCGTTAATTATTGAACGGCCAAAACTTTCTTCGAACAAGTTCCTCTTTTCTTCCTCAACTTGAATTGTTCCTCTCGTTTGACGTTTAAATGTATCATTTGCTCACAGAACAAACTATAAAAGTATTATAGCTAGTTTTCCTGGTTTCAAGTGATTTCGTATGTATTTTTCCAGAAAAATATTGCTGCTACTTGAAGACCTTGTCAGATTTAAAAATAACGCATGTCATCAATAGGCTACGTGGCAGGAACTGGTAAAAAAAATTATCAGTAACACGTGATGAAGAATTCGGGGATAAAGAGCAACACGTGATGAAGAATCCGAAAGAGGATAAAACATATCAATATAGTAAAATAGGAGAGTGGAAATATACGTTCTTCACAGACCCTGGAAGAGGAAAAAACATATCGCTGATATTTCTCTTTATATGCCAATGCGACAAACTATGGAGTTCCAAAAAGATTAGAGTATGAGCAATAGCAAAAAACAGCAAATATAAGTGAACAAGACTGAATTGGACTTAGAATCTGAGCAATTCTGTGATCTATTGTCGGTACGTAAGTTTAAAAAGCGCACGTGACAGCCAGAAACTGACAGAAGCCGTAAACAAACAACAACAACAGTATATTGATAGAGTTTCTGTTCCGTTTTTCAGTTCGAGATTTGGCAAGTAAAATGTTTCTACAGTCTCACGATTGCCCAAGTTATACTGGTCTTTCAAACAACCAGCAAATTGTTTAGTTTTGAAAAAAAATAAATAATAAAACCTGTTGCAACGTCTTAAGTTATCTCCAGTGGTTTAAGCATCTAGTAGAAATATAGCAGTTGCCGACAAAATTTGCTGAATGGTATAGTGTCTATTTATTACTTGTCGTTTGGATAGTGAACCCAGGTTTCTTAAAAACAATTTTATAAGAACAACGAAGCTTAGATTTGCCAAAGATTTCATGCAAATGTATAGGAAAATTTAAGAACAAACCGAGGCTAGGTCAAATTTACTGGTTCTTATTAAAAAAGCGTGTATTTAGTGCTCCCGTCGTATTATAATTGATTGAATATGTACATCTGCGTGTGTTAATGAAGAATAGTCTTCAGGCATTTTAATAAATTATTATGAAGAATGATGAACCGTATTAAACAAACTGAAACCTATTTCGCTTTTGTTTCTTTTAGGAGCAACTAAAACGAGAATTTCGTGACACCGCACCAACATTTCCAGTTGAAGCTCTTCCAGGTAAAAGCGGGGCTACAAAATCCGGTTTCATTTTCATCTTATGTATAAAGGATGTGATCTTATGACCGCAATCTGGAATAATAATAAAAAAAAAAACAGGAAAACTTCTAAATCGCCGCTCGAAGCAGTAAACAATAATCATTTCAATACAAACCATCATCCCAAATGAAGAATTTTCTTAAGATGAAACTGAAACATATACTGCTTACAGAACAATCCAATCCAATACAACACATAACAAATATTCAGAACTGTTTGTTTTAGTTTTTTTAGCAAACACAAAAAAATATAGTAGGAAGCCAAATGACAACATTTTTAGTTATCTGCAGTAACCGAAGGACAGACAAGGCAGACCTTCACATTTTGAAAGAAGAGTACTGCTCGATTGAAGGAATCAAAGTTTCTATTCCACGCACTGCTATTCCCGAGTATATATACACGGTGCAATCGAACGCAGTTCAATGCATCTTTGATGAGTAGAAAAAAAAACCCGGCGCCAAATTCTTGCTAAATCTCACCGTCATTTTTTGAAATACATTTTAAGTTTAATGCCATTCAACAAGTTCCGCAAAACAAACTTGTAATGGATATACCAAATACAATATATTATCGATTAGAATTGATTGAGCTAGAATTGAACACATGTTGGGTATATGATCAGCTGCTTATTTGTCTTTTGCTGCAGCAGCAATGCGTGTACAGTCCAGTTTTAACAGAGTTTGGTATTTCACTTTTCTTGGCACAGATACTTCTAATATATCCGTACGCGTCGACGCAAAAGCGGAACCGCAACAGATAGCTGTTATATGTTCCTAAACAGATTACCCGTAGCATGTAAATACTCTTAATTTAGTAAATAAATAGCACAAACTTTTCTCAAAGGAAAGTTAGTGCACAATTAATTACTTTGAAATAAAAAGAAACCACGTCTCGGAATAAAAGTATGCAGGCATTATTTAGACTGCGAGCAGTCTCTTCTTGTTCCTCAAATCATTTTTTGTGTTTCTTCGACTGATTCTGCTCGCAGACGATTCCTGTGAAATAAACATCCTCCTCCGCCCTGACCTCTTATTAGTATTCCCTTTTTTGTTAGACACGACTTCCCCTGACCAGATTTCCTTAGATGAAGTTGTGAAAAGAGTTGAAGCGGTGGAAAAATTTATCAAGGTACGTTCCGTTTTGACTGAACCTGTAATTTAATATATCAAGCTATCCTTTTATGCACTGGAAGAGTTTGATATGGTATCAGGCGCGGATCTAGGGAAAATCCTGACCGTTTTACTGACAACCGAGCGCCGAAGGCGCAAGAATGTAGGGGGGTC
>JAOBYE010730386.1:0-10001 GCA_025403585.1 Parazoanthus swiftii | reverse complement strand
CATAAACATAAACATAAACATAAACATAAACATAAACATAAACATAAACATAAACATAAACATAAACATAAACATAAGGGAGAAGATTGGCAAAAAACCGTTATACGATCAGTCTAGACTATAAAAAATGAAAACTGAAACCCAATCATGTATTAAAGTGTTAACCTAATCTTAATTCTAACGCACTTTTAAACATCTGGGACCATGTGGCTTAATACAGGAATGTGGTGGGAAAATCACAATTGTTGTCCTCAGGCTCCTTTGACCTCACGTACCTAGCTATAAGCCGTAGTTCGCGTGACTTCATTAACCATGACTATTCAGTGTTCTAACGCATGTCTCTCGTGTTCATAAATCAGTCTTAGCGCTTCAGAGGTGATTGTTTCATGCTATGAAAACGCAGTTGGATTGAATTCTGATTTCACAGAAACTTGCTTTATTAGTGATAAGAATTCAACTGGAACATCCATATTTACAAAGCGTCGCTTCTAATTTAAACTTAGGCTGAAACATTAGTTAATATAGTGAACAACAACTTCCCGAAATGAGTTGTTTAAGTAAATATATCATTAATGGAAGTTTAAAAAGATGAAACTGAGCCTAAACTGGCATGGAAGGCGAACAGAGATGAAAGGTAATTTACACCAGTGTGACTCGCGTGGCACGGTACAAATGAAATTTTGAGAATTTAAGCGTTTCCCGTTGAAAATTGCCGTTTTCACAATAAGACGAATTTTCCGTCTGTGACGAGTTTTCCGTCCTAGTGTGAAATCGGGACGGGACGAGTATTTGACAGAAAACTCTTTCAAATTTACTCGTCCTTTTACTCGTCGACATAATCGAGAAAGCTCCCCAACTAGACGGGAAACTCGTTGACAGTGGTATGAAACCCGTCACGAATTCACATAAGACGATTTTCCTCGTCTGACGAGAACCCCATCTTGACGAGTTTTCCGTCTTCTATTGTGAAAACGGCTAATGCAAGAAATACTCATAAATGGGAACTCTGAATGATCTAGCAATTTACGATTTTGTAATGCATAACAACAACTATGAACAAACAAGTTATACATAGACGTTTTGCCTACGTTGAGAAAGCATGGTCGAGTCATACATTTCATTCTCTGAGCCTTTTCGTAACTCGTTTCTTCCTTTATTTTGCAGTAAAATGCAAGAAATTTTCATTCATCGAGCAAACTACAGATTTTCAGCATTGTTTATCATTGGTTTAAAGACAGACTAAAATAACATGTATGAAGTATACACCCATTTATATAATAATACATTAAGAAATTAGGAAATTTCAATCAGTTTACTCTTAATGCATAACTGAAAATATTGGACAACGCCCCGCCTATACACAGATAACAAGCCATTCCCGGTAGATGAGAGCCATAGCAAAACTCAAAAATCTTTAACAACTTGACTCAGCTCTGGTTTATTGGGTGAAAAGTAAGTTAGTAAAGAAACTGCCTCAGCTGGATTAAGACACAATTGTAGTAGTTGGGTAAATCGATACGTGTGTCTTTTTTGCAAACAGCGCTAGCACTGCAAGCGCCTTTAAGACTGAGATTATGTGCTGGTTCAGCTGCATGTGTACTGTTCATATATCAACAACAACTGGGCATAAAAAGGTCTATGTTTTTAGACTCCATTGAAATATAGGTAAATCGTTTTTGTAAAGGAGTGAGTTTGCAACGCGAGATCGGCACCGACAACATGTACTTTTAGAGTATGCCAGGCCCTTAAAATTGACCGGACGTATATAAATGGGTAATTTCAAAATGTGAGATTAGTTTCACATAATTTTTACACTTAGAAAACCTCTTTTTATAATACAAGTGATGTGACACTAGGAAGAACACAGAATACATTCCGTTTGTTTAAGCAATTATTTCCAGTTTGACAAAACATTCTAAGTATCGATGTTTGTTCTTCCATCCTCATTAACCCTGCAACAGCAGCAACAAAGTTCTATCACTATTTTTCCAAAAGTAACTCAACCCAATTGACAACCCTATTTGCTCAACCAAAGTAAAACTTCCATAGCGTATATTTTTCAAGAGAAACTTACCAAGAAGTACACCTTCCACATAGTGTTGAAAAAGAACGTTTGGCCTTCTGATTCGCTGAGCTAAAACTTCTCAAATGTTTAGTGGATGCAGTGCCCGTTCGTCCGTTATATAGCTCAGCCAAGGGGAAGTACCTTTGGCAGTCATGAACGATCGTTTAACGCTGATACAGCAATACAGAACATTTTACCAAGAAAGGTAATTTGCTTTTGTTCTTCCTTATCGTTTTGATAGCGTAGGAGTGACTAACAATATTTATCCTTGACTTACATTGTGCTGTAGAACTGGGGGTTAATGCCTCCCAGTGTGCCAACCGCTGGAAACTTCTTATAAAATAATTATGTATTTGTTACTGGTCGTTACTGACCATGCTATTTCCTTGCTATACATGACAAATCAATATTTCTTTTTGATCGAGAATTCATTGCTGTCTTCAAAATCAAATTAGTCAAGAATACAGTGCTAATATGAAACAGTCAAAACTACCACAGCTAACCAGTTTATACACACAGTTGTATGATTTTTTTTCTCTTATAGACAGCTTGCTCGACTTTTAGAGTATAGGTCGCATACACCAGTTGCTGATGAACCATTGATGCCTCTTGTATAGTTAGTAACTATTTATGCGACTTCATACATAAGAGTGGTAAGGATTCTTCTACAGCTGTAGCGACAAACAAATTGCGAAGTTCCAAGATATATTTCTATTTGAATTTTTTAATTTTTTTAAAATTTTTTGGAAAAAGGTGTTGTTTTTCTTTGCATATTTATTGTATTTACCCAAACTTGGCAATGATATATATCAATATACCTATTTGTGACATCCGTTGACAAAATACCACAAAGGATATAAACAACTGTTTTGTTAGCAAGGTCATATCTGTTCTTCCGCGTCCTGCAGCCTGACGAAAAAAGCAAGTTGCACGTGGACAGCACTCTAAACAACTGTGCACCCAAGGTATACCCATTAACTTGTTAAGATGACAATTTGTTTATATACATATGTCAACGTAATCACTGATAGAACATGTTTATGCTAATGCAGCAAAGATTCTAATATAGTTAAGAGGGTCTCGAAATAAAGTAGAAAAATTAAACTCGATGAGGAAGTTGTTAGACTTGAGCGATCTTTGCTCCCCTAAACTTCCGTTTGAATCACATATCAGTGACGAATTCGTGATAAACACACGCAAACTACTAAAACCAACGGTGGTGCAAACGTGAATTCTACTATCAGTTGCAACTTGGTAATTGTTGAGAGCAGAATACACTCTCTGTAATTGTTTGATCAAACTGCTGTATAATCCTTTCCTTCCGGCGCTGGAGGGCATTCGATCACTTTCTTTTTAAACACAAAACACCAATATTTGGCCTTGATCATGAAATACAGTAGCGTTAATTGGTATTGTTAAAAGTTGCTAATATTCAGTTTATGTCAACAAAGTATACTACAAAAAAAGAAGCTTTGCTATAAAAAGTTATTAATCCGCTCGGGACTGGCTTTCAATGCCCTTTGAGGCTCTGAAGTTTAATTGATATCCAAATTCTTAAAAAGTTCGAAATAAGTATATTGCACAACGGCACGCAATAACTTTTGGAAGTTTTGCAGAATTTTGTTTGATGTTTTTTGGTTTTACCATAGTTAGTAGAGGGAAACTCTACTATGGTTTTACGCAGTAAGAAATAACTAAGAAACATTGAAGCGGAGCTCGAGATTCGGAAATGTTCACTCCAAAGAGGTTCAAGTTCGCTACTTAATTATCCCGTTGAAATAAAAAGCAGTAGTTTTGCAAATTAAAGGGTTTTTAGCATCGTTTTATTATTACATATACACTCTTTTTTTACGGAACGTCTATCGTGGGGGCTGAGGTTGGATTTATTTTTATTTCTTTAAAATATTTCAGCCTGGAAACGTCTTTAAAAATTCTTTTCTCTTTAGGATTGGGTGCAATTTTTGTTTTCAATTCACACAAGCTATTCCAAAGTAGAAATATAACTATCTGTATATCCACATTCAGAGCAGCCATCAGACTACATGAGGGTACGTGGCACCGTTTTACAGTTTAACAACAACCTCTCCTGATTACAGTATGTAAAAACTATGTTCTCTACGCATCGCCAGCCTCCGCATACTCAATTCAGCCAGCTTAGCCTGTTCTTAAATTTTGGGATTTTGCAGCCTCGATCTTATAAAAAGGTTCTTATATATACAAAAAGGTGTATATGGATTTTTACTTTATTTTATGTCTTGTGTGGTAGGCCTTTACAGAACCATAAATTTAGAATAGAGGCTGTTGCGGATTAAGCTCAGGCCTGAGAGTAAAACTGTTTAAATAACAAAAGAACAGACATGACAAAGGAACGTTCACTACGTTCGGTGCATTTCGTCGCACACTTGATAATTCTGTTGTCTTTTAGAGGGACTTCCTGTTTAAACTTGTAGCAAAGACATTAGCAGATATCAACAGGAACAAATAGTTTTAAAAGTAAAACTACTTCAGCTTTGTTTTGCAATTCCGATATTTTGGATTAAGCGAAAACAAACTCCAATATCCTTGCTCAAATGTTAACGTTATCGCACACAGGTTTTTTTACTGAGGCCAACCGGACGCATGCAAATAGTATCCACTGCCCTCGGGTGATGCAATTTTTATTCAAAACAGGCCACAGTCGAGATCTGGTCGAGGATTGGACTTTGAGCGGATTTTTTTCGCCACATCGTCCACGGACTCAGTGGTGTGTTAAGACGTTGGTTTTATCATCTCTTTTTAAAAATGCTAGCTCAGGAATCACATGCGCTCGGGTGATCCGGATGTTGTGGTAATGGCCACAGAGAATGTTACTTCGTATAATTCGTATAAGAAGTGTTAGCCCCAACAGATAAAGTGCCTTTACTTTACTTCACTTTATACAAGTTGTTTCCAACGTCTGCAAAGATAAGAGCCGTTGAATATTTCAACTGGAATCGAACCAAAATTTCCGATCTGGTCATCTCGGTTTAAGATGGACGGCATTTGGTAATGGTGACCTTTTAGAAGCTGACGTGCCACGATCAGATTGGTGTTAAGGTGGTTATTATGATTCTTTTTCCTGTCGCGCCCAGTTTTTGCTTCATTTTACACTATTGACGAAGGCAAAGCAGGTTGAGTGGGGATTGGGTTGAAGTACGAGTACGTGCTTACACACGTCACACATCTGATAAAAAAAAAATGATTGAGTTTTCAAGAACCTATAAATATCAAGAGCACTTTCTCCTCAGGGTTGCCGAATTGATGCACCAGTATAGCATTTGCTTCTCGAGCAAAACCAAAACCAGGTAACTGTCTTGGAACTTTTCAAGCGGCCATCGGTGTCACTCTAAAAATATGAAAACGCCCCACAATTATCAAATAGAGCAGGTTTTTCCATTGAGCTATTGTTTTTCTCAAATTGACGAGAAAAAATGGCTAAAATATGTTAAAAAACCTAAGTTCTTTAGTATCGGAAATACCCCTCGATCCTTGAGGAAATAGAAAAAAGTAGCATACGCTTTCATCCGGCTTCCTGCTATTCAAACCTTTGCCAAACAATTTGTTGAATATCCAAGCGGAAAAAGTTTCAGTCAGCTTTAGCTTTTAAGTGCCAGGATATGTCAAAACCAACAGACCGTTCACAGTTTCCAGTAGAAAAAGCTGGTACTGTTGGAAAAATTTACAAGTTGGGTATCAGAAATGAGTTAAATTGTACTGTTAATAGGATAAAACCAAATTCAGATCTTTTCACTGCACTTTATGAGCTGTATTACAGCTGCGTAGCTAGCAAAGTAACTTGAAGTTTACCTATTTTTACAGAATGAGAATTTCAAACTTAAGTCATTCATAAAACATGTTTGAATGTGTTAGTTGTTTGTGGAGCCATGAAAATGATTAAAGATTAACATATCTCTGAGATAAAAGTAAAGTTCTTCTACACTTCAGCTAACTTGTCCCACAATATATACGGTAAGCGAATTCAGTCCACACACTTTTATAACTTTCAGTAACTCACGCTAAAATAACTCTTTTTTATGAAGTTAAAGCATTTTTCGTCACATTTGGAGCACGCTATCATTTTAGTTGCAGGTTTTACGATTAGAAAATGGAGCTGTTTCTTGTTTTTGGAATTCTTGCAACAATTCTGCGGCCAAGTGATGCACGGAGTAACTTCATAGAAGGTATGCACTACTTTTAGAGGACTGTTAAATGAAGAGGGTGATTTAAGTTCAGTTTAAACCAACATGCATAATATTTTAGGCCGGTTTACGAGTTGTGTCAAAATACTTTTACATTAGGGTTTACAACAACGTCTAAAACATTTTCTTACTTGAATTATGTCATTGCACTGGTGATATTGGATTTATCTTTTTAAAAGCGTTGTTTTGACTTACGGTTAGAAATCTTTATTGCTACGCACACTGATTAAATTTCGCCGGTCTTTTTTCTCAAAGAAAATATTTACAGTAGCAATAATAACTGTGTGTCTTAAGACTAGCACACCACCTGAGAGCAGACGTTACAGTTACAAACTAAACTGTACCATCAAGCCAACGGGATATTTTATCAATTGAAGTGAATCATTTCCGTTGATTGAACTTCCGCTGGTTCTGATGGCAGGTCTGACTAAGCAGTTCAGCCTATGATGCCATGCAGTAAAACTATGAAGAAATTTTTTTCGTATCACGCTAATTTTCTGTTAGACTTGTGTCTTATAAAGCTGAACGTGCTTTTCTTTTTAGTTTTCTCTCAATGCGACTCTTTAACTGCTTGAATGTCTTTTGTGCACTCTGAAGTTGTTTTGATTGCTGTTAAGACAGATGGCAACTACAACGGTCTTTTCCGTGGTTGGGTTGACTGCAGATCAGTTAGTTTTAATTGGTTACATTTGTCTTCGGACACGCTCATTTTTCTGTCGTGTTTAAATAATTGACGGCGGCCCAAATATATTTTTGAGCGACGAAAACGCCTTTAGGGTAGTGAAAAAATAAAAACTAGCAGTAATGAGTTTGTTTCCGAGATTTTCGCGTCTATATTTCATTTGGCATTGTGTTTCATTGTTTAGGAATTTTTACTATCAAAACCAAGTTGATAGTAAAGTGAACCTTAAATCTTATCAGCGTAGTCCAAATAGAAGCGGGCAACAAGTAAGACAATAGAATAGAAAGGGCATATTCAAGGCCATTTATATACGAGAGTAAACGGCCGTACAGCAAATAGTTTGTAACAAAGGAGTGCGACTCTTTGCCTCTTTCTTATCAAGATCTGACGGAATAAATCCGTTGTCGAACCTTTCTCTAAGCGTGTTACTTAACGTTCACTTCTTGCTTATATAGCCCGCTAAGTTTTTAATTTATAAATCCTACAAAGGTATAAATTTTCTGAAAACTTACTAAACTTTCTAATGTATAATAAAGCTGCTTTTTTACCATTCAAACAAGCATTTAGTCGCATCTAACGTAGGTTACGTCTTAGATTAGTCGCGTCGATGTCTCAGAACTACTCGTTGTACCTAACCGACACAAATGTCTTAAAAGATGCTAACGCCGAATTCGCCAGCAAAAGCTTGATCGTTAAGCGTGTTTTGGCGATGTAGAGCTGAATCTAGATTATTTAACTTATACTTGGTTGAGGGACTGCCTGCATATTTAACTTTCCACACAAAGAAAACCTTTTAATCAATCAGAAAATAAATAAGGGGGTAACCAGTAAGGTTTGGCCGCTGAGCACTAACAAACAGATATAATGATATGAGTGTGCATGATAAGATAAGATAAAGTGTTCTACAAATATTCCAAGCAATACAAACAAGAAACTTGTAGAGCACTTTATGTTATCACATTCATATCATTATGTCTGCTTGTTAGTACTCCAGTCAGCGGACGTAACCTTACTGGTTGTCCCCTCACTTACGCGTGTTCATTTGCCACTTCACCATTATCTTAATTACCCACGACCAGTTCCCATCCCATCTGGCCTTGTAGCTCAGTTGATAGAACAACTGTTCCAGATGTCGTGGGTTCGATTCCCGCCGGGGTCAGAGATTTTTCCTCTTTCTCCGTATAAGCACAGCTTTTTCTTAGAATGTATTACTTGGGATATTTGTAGAGCACTCAATCTTATCACGTTCACACTTTTTAATGAGCAAATGCCGACTGAGAAATATATTACGCCTGCAATCTCAAGTGGAGTTACTGATTTTGGTAGTTTTAACAATTTAAATCCTTTTTAACCAATAGTTTAATATCACTATAATAATAATAATTGTTATTATTATAATAATTATTATCATTAATATTATTGTTATAATATTATTTGCCCCTTGAAGTTTTGTCGTCAGCTGTGACATTTAATTTGGGTTGACGTAGTCGTGACGTCAATCAAACATTCCTTCAAAAATACGGCGCCATACTTTCCGGCATTTCGCGTGGCACCGTACAAGCATAAAACGTACATGTCCGCAGATTTGCGAATCGTGACTGACGAGGATTTTCTTTGGATACGCGATCGACTATTCTGTTGTGTTTGATTCACGGCAACCTAGAGAAGACTTCAGAGCGATAAAAAAAACCTTATAGTAAGCGCAGCATAAAATACGGTAATAAACTCCAAATATAGACGTCAGCATTAATTGACATGCCTGTGTGCCATTTTCAGAACTGCACGCCTCCAAAAGAACTGCCAACCCGTGCGGATCAACTTGCCCTGATAGCTGTGCTCCGGCCTGTGAACCATCCTGTTGTCCTCCTCCACCCCCACCCCCTCCACCTCCACCTCCGCCTCCACCACTACCATCACCAGGCCCTCCCGGTCCCGATGGTCTCCCAGGAGCAGCAGGTCCCCAGGGTCCAGACGGTCCAAAGGGTCCCCCCGGGCCACCGGGTCTACCTGGTCCGGTTGGTGTTCCCGGAGCCCCCGGAGCCCCTGCGGGACCAGAGGGAAGGGATGGGCCAATAGGCCCTCCAGGGCCACCCGGCAACCGAGGACCCCCCGGAGACCCTGGCCTACCGGGACCAGTTGGTTTAGTTGGTCCTCCGGGGCCTCCAGCTCCTCCACCAACGCCTCC
The DNA here is from genome assembly GCA_025403585.1 of Parazoanthus swiftii. NCBI lineage: Eukaryota > Metazoa > Cnidaria > Anthozoa > Zoantharia > Parazoanthidae > Parazoanthus > Parazoanthus swiftii. The sequence continues at coordinate 852 of JAOBYE010730386.1, read as the reverse complement.
TTGTCCGCCTGTGTGTAACCTAATCCACACGTGCATTAAGCCTTGCCCGCCGCCCTGTTGTAGAAAGTGATGATAACGCTGTAAACTTCAGAGAAGGAAATTTCCTCCTTGTTTTTCTAAATTTGAAAATTCAATTTATGTAACCACATATGTGAACAAAGTTTAAAAAAAGTAAAGTAGAGTAACTCATAATTACTTCATTTGTGGTGGTTTTGTTTATACGGTAAGTACAGTTAACATTTGTGGTGGTTTTGTTTATACGGTAAGTACAGTTAATATAATATTGCGGTGTCTATCCAACTGTCACCCTTAAACTATTTTTGTTCATAAAATTTCTGTACAGTATAAGTTTGGTAACGGTATGCATCAGTAGCATGCTTTGTATAGGCGTGTCTGTATTTCTGTGTGTATGATTGGTTGTTTGATTGTATGCATGTCTGTCTGTCTGTCTGTATGTATGTATGTATGTATGTATGTATGTATGTGTGTGTATGTATGTATGTATGTATGTATGTAAGTACGTACGTACGTACGTATGTATGTATGTATGTAAGTACGTACGTACGTACGTATGTATGTATGTATGTATGTAAGTACGTACGTATGTATGTATGTATGTAAGTACGTACGTATGTATGTATGTATGTATGTATGTAAGTACGTACGTACGTATGTATGTATGTAATAACGTACGTATGTATGTATGTACGTACGTACGTACGTATGTATGTATGTATATCTGGCTGGTTTTTTAAAAAGGTGCCTAATGACCGCCACAAGATTTTACGGCGATCACGGCCCGACTCCTCCCCAACTGAGCTCTCTTTCAGCTCTTGTAAAACTCGTAAATCT
>JAOBYE010730375.1:0-10004 GCA_025403585.1 Parazoanthus swiftii | reverse complement strand
CATCCCGGGAAGATACTGCTCATGTAAACAAAACTTTGTTCGTCCCGCGACGATTTTGATCCCGGGACGAAGCTCATTCCGCTTCTCATGTAAGAGGACCCTAAGTTTGGTTGGAATAATAAGGTCAATTACATTGATTTGGCAAACTCGGACCTAGTCCTTTCCTCATTTGGTTAACTGGTAACGAAAAACTTTTCTTCTCCCCTTTTCCTCTTTTAGATAAGTTTTTTTTATTACAGAGAAAGATTTTTAGGTTTTTGTATGCATCATTAATTCTATTTTTTATTTCTTTTATTATTTAATCCTGTTGATCGGTCAACCTTTAGATTGTATATGGTACTTCAAATTGATGCGTATCTCGACCAGTGAAAGATTAGAAGGTGCACTTTAGATCCAGGGGCCCAACTTACATATTTTAATGACAAGGAGGTCCGAAGAAGTTTTTTGGGATTGAAATTTTGGCCAAAAGGGATTTTTTTGGGTCGCGAAAAAACACAGAGATTTTGTTGGTATTGTATTTTTCATCCGCTCAATTCAAATCAAAATGCGAAGATCTCCACTCGCAAATGTTTAACACGCTTTGAAATTATGTAAATAGATAAACTACTGTATGTTGTAATTTGTAGTTTTTATTAGTATTTGATAAGATTCCATTCTTTTCGAGCTTGTCTTTTATGTCAGACCTCATGAAAATCATATTTGGTGACTGATACGTCCTCCTAAAAATTTCATCAAGCTAGAATAATTACCACCGAGCCTCACCTAGCAGCCCGTAGAGATCGTAGCTTGGAACCTGGTTGACTGCGTAGTACGTTAAGTCCTCGTAAAATATAAACAACTCCAATAGGTTGTCCCTGTAAAGACCCAGGTTGATAGACGTGAGATAAATCACGAGTAAACACACTTTTATCTGTAAGTAAATTTAAGATGAGGGTAGTCCGCAGTCAATGAAGCATCAAAACCTTAAACAAATTGTCTTGCATTGTTGAAAAGATTCATATTTCTGTAATGCTCCTAAAATGTATCAAAAATCTAGAACAGTATTCTAATTGAAAATTGATTGAGTGGCTGATTTGCTAATCTTAATAAACAGTACTTTTCGCACGCTGTGATTGGCTGTTTAATTCTATTCCCCCACGAGTAACTATGCGTAACACGAGACAGTAGACATCTTGCATCGCGGCTGTTTCGGATGCTGAAAGTATACTAAGCAACAGAAAGAACGTAAAAGAATAACACAAAACTTGTTTGTCTGTTTCAACGGTGGTTTCAGCCTCAACGACACAGCTTGCAAAGCACGAACGACAAACTTGTTTGCAACTCGCTTGAGAAATTGTGACGTGTGCCTCGAGTTTTGAATATAACTTTGCTGTTATTCTTTGGGGGATTTTTTGGTTGAATCACTTTTGTCTAGCGAAAACGGTGACTTTGCACAAATAGCACACTACTGATCTCCGTTTTACTGTCACAAAACAACAAAGTTTTGTATGTGACAGCTTTCATATCTGAATAAACGTGATATCATTGTTTTTGTCTAAACTTGTATAAAAAAACCCGTCATTATTGTATTTTATTAAATAGTTAGGTCACGTAAAAAAGTTAGTAGTTTCCCCGCCTGCCCCATTTTGCCTGCCCGCTCCTTTTTTATTATTTATTATTTATATTTATATCTAAAGGTCTTTTAGAAAAAGTGTGAAATACTTTGGTGAAAAAGCCGCTTCTGCTGTAAAATAAACTCAAAATACAAACAGTAAATCGAGTTTGATTCTCAATCAGTCAATGAGTAGATATAAATGTAACAGATACTCCATTATGCGTGCGGAACACCGACGTATGCTGTGAGCAAGGAAAAGTGGCGAAGCAGAAGATCACAAGGGCTGCAAACCAAAATAGGGACGTAAACCAATATTTTGGAAAATAACAAAAACTGACAAAATAAAAAGTAATAAGAACCTCCCGCCTCATGTTTTTGGTGATTCCGGAGGGGAAACTAATGTTTTTTTTCTACCTGGCCTTAGTTCATCTTTTACCTAAGAAACAACCGGTTCGCTTCCTTTGATCCAAGATTCAGCCCTCTTTCCGTAGCCAGCTCGTCAGCGAACACGTTGGAAGGATACTGGGCATAGGAGAGCTGGGCGCTATATTCGATGCTTTCACAAGCCACGGGGCAGTTGTCCATCTTTAGATCACGGAATGCCACTGGAAAAAAATATAGTGTATATTTAAGAACGTTATAATAAAACTTAGACTGTTCAAATTGATCTCTAGTTACACGATTAACAGAATTGTGAGATGATTGCAGTTCAGTTAGGTATAACCAGCTAAAGTCTTGCTTTAGGCGCGATGATACGAAAACAAATGTTGCGCAACAATGTAGCATTGCAAACGCGTTGTTGCGCGTATTACCACCCACCAAATAACTTGCCTCACAATCCGGCGAGTGTGCAAATTCGTTGCAAAGTTTTATTTAGAAAATGAAAAGTTTACTGCCTGGCAGTTGGTCCAAGTAGGTGCTCACGTTTCAACCTGTGTTGCGACAAATTGCAGGGAATTGTTGCTCGCACTACCGCATCTTAAGAGAGCAATTGCGTAAAGATGAAAGAGAAAGTAAATGAGATGTTTAACGCACACAGACACATTTTGATTAAACAAAATAAGAAAAAACTAAACGACATTTAAGAGGAAAATCGCCGTACGAATATCAATAACGTTGAGCTACAGCACACAAATAGACTATCTTGGAAATAAAAAGTTTACATGCATGTTTTACGACAGCAGAACTGTTAACAGTACTATGTGCCTCTTCGGTTTTCTTAAACGATTTCTAGCAACTCTGTTTCATATAAAACGAAAAAGTGACCTATGTATACATACCCCATCTCGGCCACAGACAGCCCATTAATGAAGTCATGGAACAAATGGGCGCATTTCCTGTTTATACAAGATATATATTAATTTTGCTATCTTTTCGCTTTATCACCGTGTGACGCCTATACAAAATCCTGCTTATAAGACCCAGGCTTATTTGCCCACTAAAGAAAATTATTGATATTGTTGTTCTTATTATTCTTATTCTTATTGTTCTTCTTTTTACTATTATTATTATTATTATTATTATTATTATTATTATTATTATTATTATTATTATTATTATTATTATTATCATTATCATTATTATTACTGTTATTATTATGGTTTAAGGTAAGGTTATTTTCTAAAACGAAACAAATTAGTAGTATAAATTAGAATTATCTTGTCCGACGAAACAGTATGGTTATAATAAAAGCATTCACACGCACCAACGAGCATGCGGAATAGAAACTCTACATCGTAAAGTAAAACTTCTAAGTTATTATTCCGGTTTCATATTCGCAGTTGCCGCTGATTCTGATAACTGCAGACTCATTTTTGCAGTGTAAGCCTTGAGTTAAGTGTTGATAAACACCACTGTAGACATCAGCTGTTCACAACTGACCCTGTGCATCTGGAGGTTCGGGTCCGGTATTTAAGTATACAAACGCCAAGCTGAGGCTAACACTCTGTAAATGAGTCTGTAGTCATTGTAGTCAGCGGCAACTGGACTTTTATCTGCCTTTCTTCTCTCATCTTAGCCCGAGCACCGGAAGCGTCCTATGACATTCCTGATGCTCAACATGTGTTTTGCTGACCTGCTTGTTTGCGTGTTCGGTTACTCGGTGGCAGCCGTTTATAACATCGAGAATTACGAGGCTTCTGTCGATAATTTCTGGAGATGTGGCTGGCTAGCTTTCATCAACTGTGCTACTGGTATCGCAGTAATTGGCACGCTGACGGCCATGAGTTGCATATCCTACAAGGTATTTGCTTTATTTATTCTTGTATGCAGTACTTGTTTGTTTATGCATTTAATTAATTATGTGTTTATTTATGTATTTAGTTGTTTTAGTATTTATTTATTTAATTAATTAATTAAAATTAATTAATTAATTAATTAATTGATTGATTGATTGCTTTTCTGATTTCGTGCAGAGCACATGGTACACAAAACAAAAGGAAACGAGGCCCCCCACAAGGTTTTTGCGCCCGTTACCCTCCTTAATATGATAGCATAAAACCCTCCCAATAATTACACCCCAAATCAAAGAAAAACAAAAATTAACAAGAACAAGCGGTATAGACGTTCGAACCGCGGCACTCTGGGCAAATCAATGTAAAAGTACAAATGTAGTCCAGCTATTTAAAAACATTGCTCAGCCTGTAAAAGAAAAGAGCCTTAAGTTTTCTCTTAAAGATGCAATTTGATGGAGCGATTTTGATATCCTCTGGAACAACATTCCACAGATTCACAATTCGCTGGTAAAACAAGTCTTTAAAGATTGATGTTCTCGGAATCAAGGAAACACCGTCTTGTATCTCAGGCAGAACTTTGTTTTCGAACGGGATAAAAGTATATAGTATACTAAGGATAAATATGCACATAATCAACAATTCGTATAAAAAGTAGGCAACCTTCTATTATCCTGCGGCATTTCGCTTTCATCTTGAAGCTTTAATACAAGGCAACATTTCTTTTGTGCTACAAGATTTTATCCAGTCCTGAGACTCCAAAACAATAGCTAGAAAAAGACTTGTATTTTTTATGTTCCTCTCATAGAACTTTTGTAACATTAAAACTAGGAAGAGTTTTCTCTAAAAGATAATGAATTGGTGAACTAGAGAGACTGAAATAAATGTACTAACTGATGAAGTTATGGGAGATTTTCATGTTTTAGCCAATGAGGCGAATGGTTTACCACGAGTGCAGTTAGCAACCATCTGCATTCCAAAGAATGGCCTGTCTTCTTCTTACTCGTACCATTACTTAATTTGCACAACCTGATTATACTTCAGGGAGTAACAACTCTTCAGATATCCTCAGAAGAACAGATTGGCTCCCACCAGATCGCCATGATCCTTGGCGGAATATGGATATATGCAGTGTTCATTGCCATTCCGCCATTATTTGGTTGGAACGAGTTCGTACCGCTGACTAGCAAAGTCAGCTGCCATCCAAATTGGGAGTCGCAGGACCCGTCCTCAATGGCTTACATCATAGTGTTGACTGTTGGAGGTTTCTTTCTTCCACTTGGCAGTATCATTTTCTTCTATGTCAAGATGTTTGCGTAAGAATTAAAGTATTTTTATTTCAAAGATTTGTTTTGTGAAAATGATATGCTAGGGATAAACTTAAAACTTTTAACCTCAGTGAAGACCCGGTAGTTGCTGGTTTAGGTGGACAAGACAGTTTAGGTGGATAGAAGTTGGTCTCATTGCTAGATTTTTTGCTCTTGTCCTTGGGGTTTTATGGCAAAAAGCGGGCTCTACATAATGCGCTGAAGCATGCAAACTTTTCTTTTTTTGTTACGCTTTTTCGTTACTTTGAGAAGCTGCCGCTATCAAGATATTAAGATTTTTCACTGGATGTGGAAAGCTACATGGAACGTCACCGTACGCGTATTCCCCAAAAGTCGGTCCTTAGAGTTCGATATACTTTATTGCATTGCATTGTATTCTATGATATTGTATTGCATTCTATTATATTTTATTCTTTTCTACTCTACTCTACTCCATTCTATCCTAACCTATTCTATTCTATTCCATTCCATTCCATTCTATTCTATTCTTTTCTATTCTCTTCTGTTACTGCTCTCTTCTCTTCTGTTCTGTTCTGTTCTATTCTATTCTGTTCTGTTCTGTTCTGTTCTATTCTATTTTATTACTGCTCTATTCTATTCTGTTCTGTTCTATTCTATTCTATTACTGCTCTCTTATATTCTGTTCTGTTCTGTTCTATTCTGTTCTATTCTATTCTGTTCTATTCTATTCTATTCTGTTCTGTTCTGTTTTGTTCTGTTCTGTTCTATTCTATTCTATTACTGCTCTCTTGTCTTGTTGTTGCTCTAAACATTTTTTGTGGCTGCAACCAATCCACAATTTGGTGGTTCCCAAGCAAGCGTTTATCAATATTATTTTGGAACAACCTTGCCTCCATTCCTCTATTAACTAACTTGTTTCCCGTAACATTTTTTTGGTTGAAAACTTTTATTTTCCCTTTCTTCCATCAATCATGTCATATTTGACAAGAGTGAATGAGATTATTGTGTTATTGTGTCGTTATATTTTTGCCACCCAAAAGTATACCTCTCTGATTTATTTTTTGCGTATAACATGCAATGTTTCAGTAATATAAAAGTCAAGTGACATTTATCGTTAGCCGTATCCATCAAATACACTGTTTTCATAACAGTTTGTGATCGTATCGTCATTATTATCACCAGGATTATCCCTAAAAAATACCAGGTATTCTCAAGACTCGGGTTTTGCGCGAGAAAACCCCCAAAAATACTAGATTGCCAATTTCAACCCCTAAAAAATACGACGAGCTCCCCAGATATCCACTTATAGAGAGTAACTTCCCCGGGCATTTGCCAAAGGCAAAACCAAGATCAAAGGGATTGTATAGACTCATTTCGTTTTGTACACCTCAACCATTATTGAAATAGAATCTTTTGAGCGCAAAAGGCCGCACGACTTGACATATAAGTTGTAGTCCACTGATTCGTTATTGGTTGTCTTGTTTTAGATATGCATGTACGTACAACAGATTTCACTCTTGGTGTTTATAAAATAACAAAATCTGCATGCAGCTGGGCTCTTACAACAGCATGCAACATCACCTTTGGGGCAGGGTAAATGGCAATGTTTCGAGTGGAAACAGCTATAAGCTCTTGCCACGCCTCCCGAGATACGGAATTTTCTAAAACATCTTGCTCACACATCTAGTGATGCCTCGTACTCCATCTTTACCTAGATACATGAAAAGAAATGGAGAAGAAATCTTGATATCTAATGATCAGCAGAAGAAACAACGCCTGTCAATGCAGAGGAAGACTCTCCGGGTCATTATTGCTGCTGTTGTTGCTTTCTGCCTCAGCTGGACTCCATACTGTTTTATCAGCTTGGGTTCCATGTTCACAGGCAATCCGATCATAACTCCAGCAGTGTCTCTTATTCCAGAGCTAATGGCTAAGGCCTCCGTTGTATACAACCCGGTTGTGTACCTCTTCCTAAATTCCAGGTACTTTAGGAGTATTATAAAAGAGTAGGAACTTTGAACAGGTGGTACAGTTATTGCTCAGACAACGTCTTCTGAAAACCAACATTCTAGCTGATGGTTTTACTTGTATGTGAAGGCGACCCAATGTAACGCGCTGCGGACACTTTTAAGCCATCATCATTTTCATTGTTTTTGCAATCGACATTACCAATGTCATTGTTGTTGCCGTTGCCATTGTCTTTGCCATCGTCATTGTCATTGTCTATGTCGTTGTCACTGCCGTTGACACTGTCTTTTCGATCGTCATTGTCATTGCCTGTCATCATCACTGCTGTTGTCATTGTCTATGTCATTGTCACCGCCGTTGTCATTGTCATCGTTACTAACATTCACTTGTAACGCCTAAATCGGTCTTTAATAAGACTGCGAACGTTTGTAAAGACACATCGCATGAACAGTTGCGGGCTGAAAATTTCAGAAAGAAAGAAGGGGGACTCGGAGGAACATTTTCTTGTAATGTTTTGTCAGTGTTCCAACGAACGGATTACTAAGGGGAGCGAAGGGTTGATTTCCTCAGTGTGTTCGTTTAATGTTGCACACATTTGCTTTTCGGTTTGTTTTGTTCTTTTAGAAAACAGTGGCAGGCAATCTCATACCGAGTACACTTCAATAACAGTTTTAGTTTCAGCTTAACTACCACATAGCTGCAGTTGTTTGCAGGTAACAGAAAATATAATAAAACCGAGCTAACCCGGTTATAAGAAATCAACACCCATTCGTAACACTGGTAAGGGAGTTAAATGTTTTTAATAGTTATTTAAATCATATTAATCATTTAAGCTTAAAAGCTTCGTTCCAGCAGTTTTAGATTGCCTAAAGTAATCAAACAGAGTACAGATACAAAATATTATACTAATAATAATGCGGCAATTTTGCAGGTTTCGTACTTCTCTCAAGAAACTGTTTCGTGGAACTAAAGTGAGACCAGGTGGCGCAGGTGGAGCAACGGCAACCGCTGGAACATCCCAATCCGGGACCGCTACCTCACGGGCCAAAACTATCAGTGTTAGGTACTTTAAAACACACAGGGTTCGCACAAAGTCTGAAAAACTGGAAAAAATATTTTTTTAAAAAAACAAATAATGTCTTTGAAGTATGGAAAAAGTCTGGAAAATAAAACAAAGGACTGGAAAAAGTCTGGATTTAACTGGCTTTACTCCGCAGCCAAATTTTAGACTATTGAACTATTTTGAGAAAATATGCCAAATGCTCGAAAACAAATTTTATTAATTATTTTCTAAAACATCAGAAAACTAAAACGTAGGTCAATGAAATTTTGAGTCTTGAAAATTAGGAAAAGGTCAGAAATAAGCCCGGAAGAGTCTGGAACTTTGTATTTAAATATCTGTACGAACCCTGAATACACGGGTCTTGTTTGTTGATTTTCTGGGTTTTATTTGCTTGCCTAATTGGTGGTTATTACCTCATATTCATCAATTGTGGCTTTGCATGGAAAAAAACTCTCTCCAAAACAAACTGGTGCTTCGTAAAGCCAGACTGGATACTAAGTGAATTACATCAGGTTTACACAACACCAAAGGCAAAAAGGGGTCGATATGATATGAATATAGGCAACTCGGTGCTACACACGTCTTTGGCTATCTGTCGCCTACGAATCTTCAGGAAATATATGTTAGAAGTTCTACACCTATTGGAGGCAATATAGCAAAATATTTGAATCGAGACACCTACAGTGGGCGTGGCCAAAAGGGTTTGCAGTTTGTGCAAATTGGAGTCATAAAGCAGCAAAGTCATTCCACCGTTTTATTGCTCCAAGTGGCTTCAAACAACCCCAACTTCGTAGAACTCACAAGCATACAGTAAATTCAAGGCACGCAAATTTTGTTTCCTTTTTCACAGGAATGTTCTACGAATTTTTAAAAAAAAGTAGATTGTCATTTAAAGTCTAACAATTCCGTGACCATTTTAGCTATCACTTATCCTGCCGTTTCGTTAAGGGCTCAACAGCCACCACACCCACAAGACAATTAAGTTCTTAAAAGTCACAGAAGGGGGCGTCGACAAATCAAAAAAAAATCCAATGGACATTATTCTGAACCCCCCTCCCCTCATAACCTCCATTCCACACTTTGACAAGCTACTAATTAGGAATGAGTGCAATTAATCGCAAAAACATTCTTGCCATAATGTCCACGGCTAAACCCCCTCCCCCCTTAACGTCCATTGGACGTTATTTAATTTTTTTTAATTTGTCGACGCCCCCTTTTGCATTTCACAGGTACAAAGTGCCAGAAATCAATTCGTCACTTACCTGTTCAATTTACTTAAAGAGTCACCAACAGCCCCGCAAATATTTAGAATTTTCTTTCAGCTGTTCTTCTTCTGTTAATTCAGTCATTTCCTAACTGTAGCTTCCAACTTTTACGCTATCATGAAAAACATAGGATACAGAATCCTAATAAGCTGTGTTTCTTTTCTATTTTTTTTATAGAACCGCCAGCGATCAAGACCATCCTTTAAAAGCTTTAAAAGCAGAAGAAAAACCCGGTGAAGTTCTCCAGAACTCAAACGACATAGAATAAGAGGCGAACACGTGATTATTATTGCTTTGATTTGATATTGATTTTCACCTCTCAGCCGAGCTAAGCTTTTGACAGCTGTACTTGTGTTCCTGTAGCTGCAATGGCAAAGTATACATGCTTTTTGATTCGAACTTGTAATTTTGCTCAGTGCTGCAGGTTGACGATTAAACCGTGCTATGTATACTTTCAAAATGATGCCATAGAAATTAATAGTAGATGTTCTAGTTTGTGCACTTACATTTAATAACCGAGTTTCTGAATCATTTTTGTTGGAGGCCTTAGAGCGTATTCGTCTGCCATATTTAATTTATGAACCTCTTCCTTTA